>KZ806950.1:79236-99154 GCA_000696205.2 Oncopeltus fasciatus
TTCAGGGCTGTAGAAATACAATGTCATGAGAATACAGTAATATTTGAAAGTATAATAGAGAATTGCAATAATATAATGTGATATCAAGAGTATGAATGTAGAAAGCTATGTAAGAAAATTTAAAGTTTATGAAAAACAATTTGAAAAAGAACCAATTTGAAAAAAAACATGCAAACAAACAGCTTATTGACAAGAAAAAAAAATTGAAATATCATTAAAGCAGTAATTTGCCACATCTACCAATCATGAAGATGAGAGAGGACATTCTGTCCTTAAGTTCACATTTCCATGACTAAATTATATAAATTTTACTTTTACACAAAGTGAGAGATAAAAGGAGTGGGGGGAGCAGGTACAAGGTGGAGGGTGCAAATAGAAAGCGGCCTGTTGCAAGAGAGGGCAATAAAAAGGACAAAGGAAAAAAAGGAGGGGTATTATTGGGAATAAGTGACTTTGGAACCGGGAAAAATGTTTGACAGGTTTATTGAGACGGAGGGCTGATGGTTTTTAGAATGTTGAAAATGTTAGAATAAGTTGAGGAAATTTGTTCTATGTCTGTTCTGTCGTTAACTGGATAGTGTTGTAAGTTGATGTGAACGGTTTNAAATAAAGTTAATTTAGTTATTCCTAATTTATTGTAACTCAAATCACAAATGAACCATAATGCTTACTAGGAATCTGCTTCAAGATTGTTAGGATCCAAGACTTTAGCAATTTCCTCACTAAAAACAAGAAATTAAATAGTGCTAGAATTTTTTGTTCAACTAGGAATAGTATTAAAAATTATAGTTTTGAAAACTAATTATTGCTTGCTTGCTAATTTGTGGGCTTTGCAAAACTTCTGTAATGTGGTGATTATTTCAGTTCTAGCATTTACAGCCACACAAGAACACACCTCTGAATTTCAATAAGTTCGCTTATGGATTCATAAAAATGGGCAAAAAGTACTAAATCATAAATAATTACCACTTTTTTTTTTACCTAAAAGTTAAAAATTTTAGTGTTTAAATAAAAATAAATTTGACATTGATGTCTCTATTAGATAAAAATATTCAAGAACAGAGCAAATTCTTAAAAAGATATATAAACATTTTATAAACTTTATTCCAGAAGCCCATAACAATAGGAATTTGAATACACATGTGCACGCAAATGCCCAAAGTCACATACACATAACAATAATATTTGCTAGATAAAATAAAAAAATTAAAAAAAATTAATAGGGAGCTGAGGATTGGAGGCTATCTACAGTTTTCTATCCTATTTATTCTAAAAATCCATGACGTTAGGCCAGCTTTTATTTTTAAATCAAATATTGCCCAGGGCAGAATTTAAACCCACAGTAAAGGAAGCAAACCATGATTAGGACTGAATGAATCCCCTCAGCTACCCAGCACTCCACTTTATTTTATCGGTTGACCTCCTTGAACTGTTCAGTTTACAGATAGGATTTTCAATTTTTTTTTTCCTCTCTTTTCTTTTTCTTTCCCTCCAATTTTACTTCCAGAGGAAGCAAATTTTAATCATCAAAGTAAGCCTATATGTACATTTTCCACACTTTCTTCATAATCATGAAGCACAATAATGGATCTCTGTCTTTATTAGAAAATAATGTTTATGTCTCTTTAATGAACATTAGTATTTCAAGCATACTAAAACATACAAGTGGAATCCTAAAAAACATTCCAAGCAAACATGGTTAGCATTTATAAGACTGAAAAGTTTCTGGCACAATTTCCATTTTACCATAGTTTGTACAAATCAAATTAATTAATTTTATTTTCCTTAATATTTTATTATCAGTGAATTTTTCCAAGTTGTTATTCCAAAAAATGGCGACAAGTTAAAGTAACATTTTATCAATTCAATTATATATTCTATTAGTATCTAACCCAAAACATTATTACGAGATTTAAACAAAACATTTTTGAGCTAATAAATATAAATACAATTTAAGCTTAACATTTTAGAAACTTAGATCAGTGCTTTGACCTCCAAATCATTTTGGCAATTAGTCAGTAATCTATAGAAATCAAAATAGGTTGTCCAAACTAAACTATTCACTGTAATATATTTTCTTTAAAATACTACTTAACATAAATAATAACTAGCTTGTCCATTTCGCTCTCCTTATATCTCAAACCAAACTAGAGAACTTAACCTTAATCCGAATAAAATGATTAACAATAAGCACTGTTACAGATTGCATGGCAAAGAGTTTCATTCCTTCTGAACCCCCACTCCCCAAATCCCAATATTCTTAATATACTCTTTACCACACATAAAAGTATTGTATTAAATTGTTAGCCTCAGATATGAGAAAATTCCTAATTAACACATATTTTTAATATGTATTATTATTTTGTAATGGAACCAATTTAAAATAAGTATAAAAATACAAGTAAATTACCATGATTATTATATTTTACCATGTATCTACATGATTACCATGATATCTACATGATTGCCACGATATCTACATTTTAGATATAAAAGAGTTGAACATATCCAAATTTCACACCACATGGCATTATCTTATTAAATTGGATATTCCCTTTCTTGAATGGTCTCACACGCCCTTCACTCATAGTTCATCAATATTACATTATGTTTTACTTTCACAGATGTACTTACATGCCAAATAGTTGAAGAGGAATATCTAACTTTTCAAGATGCTGAAAAAGTTGTGGGTCGTTTGGGGCTAGAAGTCGTTCCTTAATCCAGTTTAGTTGAGCTACAACCTGGTTTTCAGTATTATTAACCTGAAATAATATATAAAACTTAATGAAAAAAACCCTGTTTACAAAACATAAAACAATCACAATAATAAAGATCATTGACATAAATTGTAAAATGGCTTATAGTTCAAAAATATAACAGCTCTTTTTTATTTTTTTATTTATTTTTATCAATTTTATTAAAACTGCCTTCATTCCACTTAATAGTGTTTCCTCTGTGCTAATGTATGCCTCTTCAGGAATTCAAAGTCTGAAATATTAACTAAACTTAATAAACCTTAATAGATTCTCTTCTCACTCTTAAAAATTCTATTTTTAGTTCACCTAACAGGAGAAAAGACTTAAGAGTTGTATTTAAATATACGAACTGGTTGGGAGAAAATTCTGGAGAGAACAACATTCATAGTTAATGATGTAACTATGAGAATTGAACAGTCCCCCTTCTTTTTAAAATAAAGAAACCACTTTCAGTTTTTGAGCATCTTTCAGCTAATTGTTGGATGCAATCATTATTGGCTGAAATAGGGTTAGAGAAAGAACAATTATAGTCATTTTTTAAATACTGACATAATATCTAATAGTTATTTTTGTTTTAACAGTGCTTTGATAAAACTAATAAAAAGTAAAATGTAATTTAATCATTTTTATGATAGGGGCATAATTAGTAAGTTATTTAAGAATGTACATAGAGAAAGTAAACCTCAAGGACATTAGCATTTCTCTTCAATGTTATTTTATATCTCTTAAGATCAAATTAGTCATATAATCTTACTAATGTAATCTTTAATTAAACATACCAACTTAATTAAGGTGCTCCCATGTAAAAGATTTTATTTAATTGTAGTTATTGTTAAGACTAAAGCTACATCTAAAGAAATAAATAACAATGGAGTAACAATGACATTGTATATAAAAAAAAAGATTTATATATTAGTATAACACATACACAGGTTTTTATATTAGCAGGAAAATAACCAGTTGATGTAGGTGCCATATTAGCAATCAGGTATGAACCCTCAATAGCATTCATTATACGTCTAAAAAGGATGCTAGAAAGAATAAAATAAAGTTAATTTAGTTATTCCTAATTTATTGTAACTCAAATCACAAATGAACCATAATGCTTACTAGGAATCTGCTTCAAGATTGTTAGGATCCAAGACTTTAGCAATTTCCTCACTAAAAACAAGAAATTAAATAGTGCTAGAATTTTTTGTTCAACTAGGAATAGTATTAAAAATTATAGTTTTGAAAACTAATTATTGCTTGCTTGCTAATTTGTGGGCTTTGCAAAACTTCTGTAATGTGGTGATTATTTCAGTTCTAGCATTTACAGCCACACAAGAACACACCTCTGAATTTCAATAAGTTCGCTTATGGATTCATAAAAATGGGCAAAAAGTACTAAATCATAAATAATTACCACTTTTTTTTTTACCTAAAAGTTAAAAATTTTAGTGTTTAAATAAAAATAAATTTGACATTGATGTCTCTATTAGATAAAAATATTCAAGAACAGAGCAAATTCTTAAAAAGATATATAAACATTTTATAAACTTTATTCCAGAAGCCCATAACAATAGGAATTTGAATACACATGTGCACGCAAATGCCCAAAGTCACATACACATAACAATAATATTTGCTAGATAAAATAAAAAAATTAAAAAAAATTAATAGGGAGCTGAGGATTGGAGGCTATCTACAGTTTTCTATCCTATTTATTCTAAAAATCCATGACGTTAGGCCAGCTTTTATTTTTAAATCAAATATTGCCCAGGGCAGAATTTAAACCCACAGTAAAGGAAGCAAACCATGATTAGGACTGAATGAATCCCCTCAGCTACCCAGCACTCCACTTTATTTTATCGGTTGACCTCCTTGAACTGTTCAGTTTACAGATAGGATTTTCAATTTTTTTTTTCCTCTCTTTTCTTTTTCTTTCCCTCCAATTTTACTTCCAGAGGAAGCAAATTTTAATCATCAAAGTAAGCCTATATGTACATTTTCCACACTTTCTTCATAATCATGAAGCACAATAATGGATCTCTGTCTTTATTAGAAAATAATGTTTATGTCTCTTTAATGAACATTAGTATTTCAAGCATACTAAAACATACAAGTGGAATCCTAAAAAACATTCCAAGCAAACATGGTTAGCATTTATAAGACTGAAAAGTTTCTGGCACAATTTCCATTTTACCATAGTTTGTACAAATCAAATTAATTAATTTTATTTTCCTTAATATTTTATTATCAGTGAATTTTTCCAAGTTGTTATTCCAAAAAATGGCGACAAGTTAAAGTAACATTTTATCAATTCAATTATCCCAGAACTTGTTTCAAATATTACAAGCTATCTTATTAAACTATNCTCAAATTAACCACTAGGGTCATTATTGCCTCATTGTGGGTGAGGATTGAGAAATATAGTTCGTAAGTCGCTTAAGGGCGAAGGGGAGAACACCCTGGGCGCCTTTTTTTTTTTTTATTTTTTTTTTTTTTTTTGCAATAATGAATTTTTACATTAGAGTTCAATGTTGAGAGAAAAATATTTAAAACAATAGAAATAGAAATATAAAATATAAAATAATAATATCATTTTTAAATATAATGATAATAATAATAATATAAAATAAATAGTTGAAAAACATATTTTATTTTATCCACTTATGAATTGATTATCATCATTTAATTAATAACTATTATTTCATTTGATGTTTTGAAAGCTAGCTTAATCTGTTAGTATCATAGAGAATAGAGTTTTTTTATTAAAGTTTTTTCTAGTTTTATTTGCATAAATTTCATCATAAACGATGACAAAGTTAAAGACAAAAGCATTAACTCAGCCCTAAGTTTAAACTTCCTTAGTTCTCATTATATTCATCCAATGGAACTACTGAGTATTGTTTCCACAAGCATGAATTATAGGGATCATTTAAGAATTCAGTCTTCATATTAACAATGACTGGGGAGCAGTTATTTTTAAGCCCCAATCTTTGTGGTGGGGAGGTCCTAATTCATTGAGTACTTAGCTCTGAAATTGGAATTTTTGAATATTAAATATAATAATTAGATGTAATAAAGAAAATTATATATTTAATTCAGAAAATAAATTTTTAAACTTTATTTTGTATGCAAAAAAAAGTATCCTCATCCTAAGGAGTAAATTTATTTCATACTTTAAAACTCACATTATTGAAAACAAATTTATTTTTTCTTGGTAGGGACATTATATTATTTTTGGTAAAAAGGTGGTATAATCTAAGAATATCACCTTATTCAGCACATAACTCATTCTTCCATGGTTTTAGGTGACTTAACTTTCTGTGCCCTATTCTATGGCTTTAATGTAAATACTTGGTATCAGGCACTCACTGACATATGTACCAGTGATATTATTCTTAGAGGGAAATAACATTAATTTAGACTCTGAGATTTTTAGCCAGCAACTGAATTTGAATAAAGCCATAACTAACCAAATATCACCATTTTCTTGAGTATGAAGAAGTGCCTGTTGATCACAGTGAACGACGAAGACAACTGGTGCCAGAACCTCATGCATACCCTAAAACAAATAATTTATACAAACAATATTAATACTATATAAATAAATTGTTTTATTTACTTTAATGATAATATCTAACTTTTCAAGATGCTGAAAAAGTTGTGGGTCGTTTGGGGCTAGAAGTCGTTCCTTAATCCAGTTTAGTTGAGCTACAACCTGGTTTTCAGTATTATTAANATATATTTATTTATATAATATATATATCATGGCAGTAACCCTGCCATAAGGGAGTTTTATCTGTACATACCATACAAATATTGTATACAATGTACATGTATAGTAAATAAATGCATTATTTGATTATGATATACAATTAGCAAAAATAATATTAAAGCAAACAATTTAAAAAAAAAAGGAAAAAAAAAAGCAAACAATAACTAACAACTAAAGAGCAAAAGAATGAGAAAAGAAGAATTGTAACAAAAAAGAATGAATGAAACGAAAAAAGAACTTGAAAATAAATTAAAATATTAACAAGAAAAGAAAGAAAAAAAACTATACAAGACTGAATATTTAAATAAATATAAGCTTTCAATTATATATATTGTAAACTCAATTAATTTAATTATGAATATCTCTCATTTATGTGTTTAATTTTTTCAAGAGAGATTTTAAGGAATGTTTTGAATTCTGGTAGTAGTTTGTCCATCAATAAATTTGCTTCTACAGGCCATTTTCCATATTTAAGTAGTGCCTTTCTTGTTAGTTCTGTCCTCTAGTCGGTAAGTAGTCTACAGTCATATATCAAATGTTGGTATGTCAGTTCGTGTGTAAAGTCACAAGGGCGGCAGTAAAGAGAATCTTTAATTTTAACCCTGTAAAAATAACTGTTGACTGTACCATGTCCTGTAATAGCTTGAGTCAAGTCTGTCCATGAGTTTCGTTTCTTATAGTATGTCTGAATGTCAGGTACAAATGTGTATAAGTGTCTAGATTTGCGTGTACTTACCCATCTTGATTGCCAATGTATTAAGGCCTGTTCGTGTAATAGATGTTCTAGGTGTTGCTTTGAGATAAGTTTGTAACACACAGTCAGGGAAGGGTCTTCCGATTCAGACTTTGCTGCTCTGTCAGTTAATTCATTCTCATGTATACCTGAACGCCCTCTTATTTAAGCAAAACTAATCCGGTTGATACCTATTGTCTGTAAGTTATACAAAAATGTTTTTATGTCTTCGATTAAGGGAAAGCGGCATTGTCTGTTTGTGATCATATATAACATAGATTTGCTTTCAGTAAGTATATTAATATATTTATTGGTTAAGTCCCAATTTTGTACATGTTCAAGTGATTTCTGGATGGCAAATTGTTCAGCATGGTTATTATATATGTATATAAAAGTTTTATAACTTATAACAAATTTACAGTTGTTAAATACATAATTTTACTTTAATAAATATAATGTTTATCAAATTTCACTAAAAAAAAGTGTTCTAATAAAGTATAAGAATGTTGAATTTGAATGGCAACTGTTTGAGGAGTGTATGAAGAATATACAACAAATTCTATAAGAGAAAAAAGTGTTCAACAAAATAAAAACATTAGTTGAAGGGGCAAAACCCTTAGTCCTATAATGTATAAAATCCTTTTCTCATAAATACGCATAACTAAAAATTATGTATACTAGCTTTCATGCAATTTTCTGTCTTTCACAAAGTTAAATATACTACATCCCTAAAATTCAGACTTAATAATCACAGAGCCTCTGTTCTAAACACAGACACTTCATTGTCAGGTATTTGAAATGACTTCAGATTTAAAATTAAAGACAAGCAAGTGTACATATATTCTCATTCTCAAAGCCACCACACTCCTTGGTATTAACTGCCACAATTGGAAAAATATAAAAAACCCTCTTCCATTATTAAAATTAAAATTTAAAAGTAAATAACGAGAGTCATTTAAACAGCTAGACAATGTCAGCTCCTCCGAGCATAAGACGATATATTCGTCGGCCTCGGAGGTTAGACTCTTGACACTAGTGCGGGGAATTTAATAAGTTATCAGACTTGTCCTGGTAGCATAATTGGTTAATGCACCGGCCCTGATAGTAAGAGATCCAGGTTCGAGTCCTGCCTGGGACAGTTAGATTTTTTATTCTGTTCCCTTGCACTAAAAATGGTCTCAATTACTTTCTTCTTCTCTATGATGGAGACTTGCTTCCCAGAAAATTTAAAAATATTCTTAGTGTACTATTTTTATTAATTATCTCATTTTGTTTACCTCCTGTACTTATGGATTATTAAATAAAACACAATTGTGAGTGTTTAATTTGCTTTCAGTTTTATTGGTGTGTGTGCTTGCATGCATGCTGCGTTTGTGTTGAATTATTAACAACAAAATAATAATGGTAAAGCTGTGGTAATTTATTCATATTAATAATAGATTACAAAATTAGGTTGCCAAATTTGTGGCATTACATTATAAAAGGTGGTAAAAATTCAAAAATTAAGTAATATATACCTGTCTGTAACACATAGCTGGGTTCTCTCGAGCATAAGCAAACAAAATATTAATCATTAGCTCTTGAACTTCATCACCTCTGAAGAAATCAACTCCAGGGAATGTTCTGACTACATCTTGCCTTATTAGCTCTCTAAGATCACGATCACAGAAGAATTGATGCCAGGTACTCTATAAAAACAAAGCATTTATATGAAGAGGTTGAGCTTTAAAAGGCACATGTCATTAATATGACTCAATATTCTTGATTTAATCCTTCTTAAATTAGTAGTACACTAGATATATTAATTAAGATGTTTTAGAGACAGTCAAGAAATTAAGTAAGGCATAAAGTTATTTATTTTATCTAGTTTATTAATTCGTTTAAATGAGAGCATGACGTTTTTCTGTCATGATCCAAATAAATGCCAGAAATGATGGTCCTAGATACATTTACATAATATTTTTAAAAAATGAAAAGTTATTCTCCATGATACATTAGAATAGAAGATGACTAAATGACGTGGAAGTAGAATATAGGTATTATAATGGTGGACTTGTCACCATCTAAACCTGTTTGGTGGGTGCTGTGTAACAAGATGGCAGAGGTTTTGGCAGCCACTTTATCTAGACTACCAAATATTTGAGAGGTTGACAGTCCTCTCTTGAGATTCATATTCAGACTGATAGAGAGCTGGTGTCTGAGTTTAATAAAAGTACCATGAATAACAATAGTATAATTAAATTGTCCCACACATCTAGTTAATAAATAAGCACTTATACCTCTTCACTCTGAGAAAGAGGGTTATCGCATTCTGGCTTTGCATTCCCTTCTGGAGCCACTTGCAGTCTTTGAATGAGATCAGAATAATGATTCCGAGAAGCAATCACTTCATCTTCCCAGTTTTGTGGTTCACCTGGAGTTAAGGCTCCAAGAAGAAGTTTCCAGGCAACACTGCGAAACCTGGAAGCCCTTAACCCTCCTTCCAATGCTCTTTTCCGTAATTCTGACAGATCAATGTTGTCTTTCACCAGAGTATCCCATTCTTCTCTAAAAGACAAAGAAAAAATTATTTAACAGAACACAGTGTGCAATTTTATAATAATAATTTATTATTTTCAAATAATTTGCAAGAAATCAAATAAGATTTAAATAAAACATAAAGAAAACAGTAGAACAGACAATAAGATACCACCTATAAACAACCATCTGAGCCAATGAGAGGGTCTGTAGCTTGACCAATTCTAAATGAATCCTTTAACTTAATGATTTTAAATTTCTTAAGAAGTGACAACCTGCTCTCTGATGCATATTTAGAAGATATAACAAAATATTATATACCTGTATTTTGAAATTTTCTCGCAGGCCAGGCACTGGTTGTAAAAACTAGACTGTCATAGATTACAGTTATGAATGCTCTTTTCACAATTTTTATTTTTTAATATGAAGGTATATTCATAAAATATTCATTCACATAGTCATAAAATATATGAATGCTTACTATAGCTCAGTGTTAGAGATGATAGTACATTAAAATATGTACTAATCTAATTTAATGTATATTAAAATATGCATGATTAAAAACGAAAACTTGTGAAATATAGAACAAATTGACATACAACACAAGTTAACTTATAATTATATTTTGAATACAAACAAACACAGATATCTCTTTATTTATTACATTTAAATAAGAAATAATTGACTGCTGATTTGGTTTGAGTATCAGAATTATAAGTATGATAGCATATAAAGTGTATAGTAATACTTAAGTATAGTCATATACTATATAATTTCCTTTACTTTAAGTGAAGATTTAGTAAGTCAAAAGTATAATGAATGGCTAAATGTGACACTTAACTTCTCAGCTGAATAAGAAAATCCTACGGAGAGAAAAGACAGTTTTGCCAGTTAATATTAATAATAACTAATTAAGAATGTTAAATTTTTTCAATAATATGATAAAAGTTAAATAAAATCCATTATTACTGTTAAATACACAAAATCTTGATTGAACTGACATTCGAACTCTCAGTTACTTATATTTTGATTTATTTGAACATCAGCATACAAAACTACTAATTCATCCAAAATTTTATCAAGCTAGGGATAGTTTCAACAGTATTTCAACAAATATCATCAACTGTAGAAAATCAAAGTAGACTGTTTAAAATCAAATACTATTTTAGAAAACACCTCAGACTGAAACTGTGTTAGCCAAGCAAGTTTTCCATGCTAGTTGGTTTTATAAAAGAAAATAAAAACTTACACAGTATTAAGAACTCTACTATTATATTTAATTTCTCTATTTCAAAAAGTGCAGCTGCTAAACCCTCCTAGTTTAATTATTAAATACATTTCCAGAAGAGTATTTTTTATAAAATTCTAAGGAAATTTTAGACCTAATTATTTAAATTTTCATACTCCAATAAAGACAGAAAGATTTTTCACTTAGCTTTCCTTTAAACTGCCCTTCTTCTTATCCGACTTTAGCCTCATCTTTCAGATTAAAGAAGCATAACATACTTACATAAATTTGTTTTCCCTTTTTAAAAATTTAAATACTAGATCCAACTAGTACAGTAGTAAAACTGTCTACTTATATCTACAAATCGCTGCTCCGGAAGTATAATGACGCAACTGTATTTACATGGTACTGGATGCTGTGAGGGTGGTATTTATTATTTTATAAATTCTAATAACTTAAAAGTTGCAATAATAAACCACAATGTCTACAAGCTACTCTCATAAAAGAATCAAACCAAATCTATAGGTCATTTTATTAAGACAAATTAAAATTATTTTTCATTTGCTTGTCCTGTAAAATTTCAATTTTTGCAGTTGTGTCATTATACTTCCGGAGCAGCGATATATTATGGGGTTGAAAAATTCTAAATGCCTAATTGACTGTTTGTCCTTTTCAGGAGCCTTTATTAAATTAACTACATTGAAAATATTTGGATAGTGCAATACCAAGGTAGATTTATCTCCTTAACTATTGGTTGTTATTACAAAATCTCCCAGTACTCAAAACATTTTATATGACAAATCATTAATAGTCGTCAAGCCAGCTCAATATCTGCCTGAGAATACTCACTCATATTTTATGGCTTGAACCATGGTTACAGGATTTTCAGGGTATGAATCTGAGTTTAAAACAAGAGCTTCTTGTGCAATGTCAACTGGTGGATCAGCTGAAACAACAGATGAGAGATTAAAAGAGAAAAACAACAGTTTTATTTAGTAAACATTCGCTTATTGTTTTATGTATAGTTTTGTCTAAGATTAGTAGGAGGAGAGTAGGGATTTCCCTGAGAGAGATATCTTTTTTTTTTTTCTAACTTTTAAGTGTTAAAGAAAAGAAGAGCTAATAAATTGAAAAGTCGCAAAATTACAAAATCAATTTCGAAATAGGAGGCTTGTAATTAATTAGTGTTTAAAGTGACTGAGTAGTTTTACTCTCTTAAATGGTTCCAATATACAAAAGAAAAATTTTATTATTGACAAATTAACTGTTTCTTAGGAATCGCCCAGATGAAACAGCCATGCCCAACAGACTCATCGACACTTAATGAGGATTTTATCGTGCATATTAAGAAAATGATTACCGATCAAAATAAATCATCTAATTTATAAAAGTAAATAACTAAATTTCTCTTAAAAACCTACTAGGCAATGCTTGAATATTTGTTATTCTCCTTATTCTAGGGAGTTAACTATTTTCAGTAAAAATGAAAAATTATTTTCAGTAAAAATTATTTTCATTAATTCGAGCCTGATAATTTAATTTTTTTATATCAGTTTATCAGGAGTTATCAAGCACAATCTAGTGCTTCAATAGCATCACTAGTATAAGTTGTGAAGAAGCCTAACATCTTCAAATTTATTTTTTACACTAGTTATTTCTTCGTATAGTAAATCACAAATTATAATCCCTTATTAGCTTTGTCATTCTCACCTTTAATATCATGTTTTATGTTCATAAAATAATTCACTTCTAAGTGAATCTGGAAAATCAGACCGAATAGTAGGTTGAAATTTGATAAAACTTCTTAACATTCTAGTAATTGAAATTTTTATTAAGTTACAAAACTCAATATAATATTAAAATCACTATTCATTAATTTATTTTTATATTTTAATCAGTGGAATAGAGAAATATTAAGAATAGAATAGAATACCTGAAATTACCTTTTAAATAAAAACGTTTAATACTGTGATTTTGGAGAATTCTGGTAGATTATACAGATCATACTTGATAGACTGTCTAATACTTTGTGTATCAGCATGTTGTCTCATAAAAGTTCAACAACCCAGCAGCTGGAATATTTGCTAGCATATAATTTGATTTGAAAAAGTATTAAAAATAAATAAATATACTGTTAAAAATATCATGCACAACCTCCCTAATCTAGAAGTCCAAAAAAAGAAACATATATTCAAACTAAGATTCATTATAATTTTTTTACTTGAATGAAATATAGAATTGAAAATTTAAAAAAAAGTTTATTACTAGTGCATTTCAGGGAAGTCTGGAAATACTCAAATACCCATAAAATGCCTTATTAAACAATACTTCAGAAGGTGAAACAGTTTCCCTAAGTGTAAGTTTGGTCCACAAAAAATGACCTTTTCCGACAAAATAAATACAACAAATTTAAGGAAGTGATATTAAACTTCATTTTAGCAAAAATAATTTCTAATATCTTTTGAATTGCATATGGGTAAAATTTATATTATAGTATATTGAAATTCACTATAGACTCTATAATAAAGCAATACTGCATTGCTGAATACTGAAGCAGATACTGAATTGAACTGAACTGATAAAGTGGTGCACTAATACAAAAATTTAGGAGTAACAAGTTTCCGTTAGAACAAAGGATTTTGGATTGGTAATTGTTGAGTTATCAATATGCATTGCATTTGTATCTGTTTGTGTGACTTTTAGTACATGGAATTTTTGGTATATGAATTCCTATACATTAGAAATGGCAAAGAAAGTAAAGCCGATTAATGATAGCCTCTTTATTTTCCTGAAAGAAATTTTTAGTATGCAGTTTAACAATTAATGAATCTGATTTTTTCTGAAAGCTGATGTAATACGAGCTGTAGATACACACTCTTAAAAAGAAATACCACCTCATTAATAATAACTCTAAAGCTTTTGTAGTGATTGAATCAGACCTAATTAAATATTGAGGTACGAGAATTTTATTCACATTAAAAATTTAACAATTATAATATATTCTTCCAGACCAAAATTTTTTGCTATTAATACTTTCAATTAATTTATTACAATCAGTTCCTAAAATTGTTATTAAACTTGTCAAAAATTTTAATTTATATTTCTTCTACAGAATTTTTCCATGGCATTATGCCTTCAAAAAAGTTTTTTTTTTTTTTAAATTACATTTTAAATAATGCCACTAGGCTCCTGAGTAAAAGATCCCAGGTTCAATGCTGGGGAGAGAGCAGTTGGCTGACAGGAAACATACTGGAAACATCCAGAACTATTCTTCATTGAATGAGGAAAATCAAGCTGTTGGAATGATTGGTTTAATACAATTCGTTAATGTATTAATTATGTAATGATTTATTTAGCATTAGCATTAATAGCACAATATTATACAAATTGAAACAATAACTACAATCTCAAAAAAATTTTTTTTTTTTTAATTTTTAGTAAATTGTTTATTTTAACTAGAAAATGATACACGCTTAATTTTACAGAAAAACAGATGTAATAAGTTATCTTTAAAAATTTTTGTAGATTTGTTAAATAAAATGTTAGTTCATAATTCTATGACTTACGTCACATTGCTATCCTTAACACTCCGGATTATGTGATCTTACTTACATAAAAAGTGCCTCTAATATTTTAAAGATTTCTACACTTCATAAGTATCCTGCATAAGCAATATCAAGATCTTCCAGTAAGAAAAGCTTCTACATTAAATGATCAATACAACTTAATAAAATAATTCTCCACTCACCATTTCTAAAATCAAAATAATAAAATTTCTGCACCATGGTAAAATCAACAATTAACAAGTAGACTAACTAAACTGTCAATGATTCATTTAGCTTATAAAGCATGACTACAGATAGGGCACTTGTTCATGTATTAACATGAAAAGTAAATAAAGTCTGATCCACATATTTAATTTAATAATGGAGAAAAATTTTAAGAACAATAAACAAATAATGATAATTCAATATACAAATAAAATATTTTTCTCATTAAATTATATTCCCCTGAATAATCCTCAAAATATAAATGAAATTGGAAATATGGTCGAAATAATTTCACAATAACAAAATAATATTTAAATAAATAAATTACATTTTCTGAGTAATCATAGATTATATAAGTGAATAAAATACATGCACATAAGTACACAAATGAAACAGTATTGTTCAACAAAAGGAAATAGAAAATAATTACCCTTAGGCATATTGCTTAAAAAAGCCCAATTAAAATCGTTATACATTTCAATCTTTGCTCCATAGTATCATAGCCAAAAATCATTGATATTTTTAATATATTACAATAAGTAAGACTAAAATGAATATTTGGCACAATAACAGTGATAAGACTATAATCAGTAGATTATAGGTTTGTTATTGTTTTTAAAAAAATCGATACTAAGTACTGAACCTGTCCTTGTTGCAAAGCAGTCACTGAAGGTCAATTTAAAGAGGTACCTGATGTACAGTAAGACAAAATATCTGACAAAATATACAGTAAGAAAAAAATCTGCCTATGCGGCGAAGAATGTGAACTCTTTAATTTGTATCATAATTATTGCTATGGTTTTTATTTACGTTCAATATTTTCAATGAAATACTCATGATCAACCAATATACCAATAATACTATCATATGTCCATCTGATCTATTGTCTGTTTATTATATTTGACCGAATGCAGCGAGAGAGAGTCACGGTGGCCTAATGTTAAAGGCACTGTGCCAACCAAAAGATCTCAGATAGAATACTAAAGTGCACAGCTGTGTTTCCCTTTCCTTGCTTCTGTTTAAATGGTATAAATCTGCTTATTATCTAGTTCTAATTGGATACTATTCTTTATTGAATGGGGGGGGGGGGGAAGTAATAGGCAAAAAAGGTGTGCTGACCATACCATAATAACACAATTACAAGAAACACTAGTGACGCAAACATGAACAAGGCGTTCACTAGCAGCGATTCTGTCAATCGCGTCGTAGAAATTAGGACTCTTTCAGGCAGATCTGCCACAAGAGTGGTCATGTCGATTTATTTGGTTTTAACGCTGTAGAAGAAAAAAGTCATAGGATTATGCTTTCTTCTTTTCTGATTTTCTCTCTTTAATTTTTTTTCTTATTTAATTTATTGATATTTATTTACTTAATTTATTTATTACAAAGAACAAGTTTCATCCCTTACGTCCTTTCTGAAAATAGTGCAGGTTACTCCTTTCAACAACTTTCCCAAATGGCGATTGGTGTTGATGTTTTTCATTCACATGAATGGATTGGGAAGCGTTGATGGTTATCTGAAAAATTTCTGGTAGCATACAGAAAGTATAGATGTGACCAAACAAGAAGAGCCCAAGAGTAAGTTAAATTATCCACATTAGTATTAAGAGAGTAAAGAGATCTTACGGTAAAAAGAGCCTCGATTGAGGTGAAGGCCTTATAAAGTGAGTATCTTGACCGCTGAAGGGACTGTCATATCAAGAAATTTCAAGAATGCTCGCAAGGAGCCCTATGAAAAATTTAATTTTAATTCAAAGAACGAGACTATTGAGGCATGCGAGAGCCAAAGAACTGTCTACACAGTTAAGTGGAGAAGATATGGAAGAATTAAAAAGGGAGAGCAGTAAGGTGCCACAAACGTGAGACGAAGACAAACTTAACTGAAGTGACTTGGCTTGAATGAGAAGAATTCTCTATGGGGAGATTTACTACCTCTGCATACCCACATAGGCGTCACAGGATCTCACAAGCTGAAATGAGGCTTCAAAAATAAGGATGTAACGTGACACTCTGATTTCAGACGAGGTGGTTCTTTCAGTGTTTAGTTCTGACCCAACAGCGTTCTGACCAAACAGTGTTTAGTACTTCTTTTCTGTGAAGCTCTTCATCCAAGTCTACTTCTGTCTTCCAAACACCTTGTATAAGGATTTTGGATGTAAGATTATTGTAGCGATTAACATTAAAGGGTGAAACATACAAGCAGTGGATAGATCAGTCAGAATCTACCGTTTTGTTGCTCATTCCAGGACGATGGGCTTGGTATGAGGACGAGTCTATTAGGGGAGTCTTAAAAGGTATCGAATGTCAGGAACACGAGAGATGTTGATAAAGTACGCCTAATGAATCATGTCAGTCAGATCACACACAGAATGCACGGACAGAACATAGCTTTCCGCGTAGGTACTGGCTTATTTTCATTAAAATTTCAAAGGATCTACACTGATATTACAGTGATGTTTAGAAAAGCTTTTTTGATCCTGTAAAAAGTATAAGAATATATATATATNCGGCGTCAGGGTTGCGAGACCCGTACGGATCCCCTGAGCTAGCCTGGCTCCCCAAAAATATCTTTCTTAATATATATATATATATAATAGTCTCTCTTCTCACTGACAAAGGGCGAGAGATACCCGAAAATTTTACTATTTGTGATTTTTTCTTTCTGTGTGTTTACTGCATTCTCTATCCTACCTGTCCTTAATTACTATATATTAATTTTCTACATATACTTTTTATGTGTGTGTGTGCGCGCACTCGCTCTAGCGTCCTCAATTTTTAAAATAATGAAATCTAAGACGGTATTTAAGCAAATCATTGGATGAGTTGGATAATAGCTGAAATAAGTCAGGGGGAGAAGGTTTTATTAAGGGGAGTGACTAATTTAAATCTTCATTCCTTCCTTATTATTAGCGTTACAAAAATATAAATAAATTAAAATGTGTGAAAATTTAATTTTACAACATTTATAGTTTATAAATTTTTCCCTTCCCCAAAAAAACAAAAAAAAAACGCATACTTGGTAAGATATTTAAGAATATAATTTTTAGAGTTGGGCGGGACCTCCTGTGTTTAAAATAAATAAACCAAATTTTGTAATAGTTAATTTTCAAGCAAGCCCTATAAAGTATTTATTTTTAATTAAAATCGAATGAGTGGGAGAGGGGGTTTAGAGGAAGAACACAATTTAGTATGTGTAACATCTTTTGTTAAGATACATTTTATAGAATATAACACAGGTTAAGTGTAATTTTTTAAGATTTCTGTTAAATAACTTTTTTCAAAAAACGAAATTTAAGAAAGAATTTACTAATTTAACTGCGATGAGGGAGTGCTTCGCCCGCTCTTCCTTCTTGGAGCGAATCTTAGTGGTTAGATCTTTTACTCTTATTGTTCTCTCCAGCTTGTAAATTAAATTTCGAAATTTATTCGATTTATTCTTATTTATATCTATATTTAATGGAAATGGGAAATCAGCATATATTACATAGCTCCTGCGTGATAGCTTTATTTATTTTATTTTATTTTTTACGCATAAAACTTGTTTCAACCACATTTACAACACATATGCAAACTCATTTCCACGAAGTTTCACCTAGTATACACGGGCTTTCACGCCAAAAATACCTTTTTTTTTTAGATTAAAAAATCAATTCAAAAATAAATGCACAGTAAAAGCTTTTAGGTAAAATAACAAAATATTAGATATTGATACCTCCTTAAACGGGCTATATAAAAGTCAATTCTACGAATAAGGAAAATTTAGGAGTGCTTAATTCAGAGTAAGAAATTTAAAACGATCATAAAGAATTATTATCGTTACACCCAAATTTGATTTGGAAAAAAATTATTTGTCACTTGCACAAAAATTCCAAGAGGTTAAACTCAAAAGACATATTTCTTACAAATTCGCTGAAACCAGAATATAATATTTGAAATTTTAAAAGATTTTAGAGTTAAGAGAGAGTATAAAAGAAAATGACAGAAGAACTAAACTTAATTGACGCTTGTATAATTGAGTACCAAGAGAGTACAGTACAAATAGAGTTCTATTGGCCAAATAATATACCATTTTTTTTTAAATTTTATTATCCCTCATATTATCAATTATTGGTTAGGATTGTATTTACCTGGTGATATTACTAAATAGCTATATGCGATTTGATAGCCACAAGTAATTACCAAATAAAGAGCAGCTACCGAGGTACGCACTGACGAACAGTTACATCACAAAGATCCGAACTCATGTAATATCAAGACTCACATAACACTGCAATGAGACTGAATTAAAATGAAACTAAGGGTAGAGCTTCTGCTAACAGGGGATGCATGTTGAGAAGAGAAGCCATTGAAGTGGCTTCAGTCGCTCAGTTGAGATAACGGCTCTAAGAGACCGGACAATCACGATCGAAGAGAAACACAAACATATCTCAGGGCATCGGCTTACAAATAAGCAATGAAAAAACAATCACAACAAATTAACAACCCTAATTCATTCATAACACTAAAATAAATGACACAAAACATTAATATAAATTAAAATTAAGAAAGAAAAAAAAATTTCTACAAGTATCTTAAGCAAATGATTATAATGACCAGGAGAACTTCATACATAGCAAAGTGCGCCACACGGGAGCTGAGATATATAAGCATATTTCCCATATTCCATTAAATATGTAAATAAGAAAGAGTAAATGATGAAATTAAATTTACAATCCAGAGAGAACAAAGGACTGTATAGGGTATGAGTACTAAAGTTATGCCCGGGAAGGTAGAGTGGGGGAAGAGTTCAGCCAACGTAAATGCAATGGGAAATTACTTCCTAAATAAGCATTTGTAGAAAGTATAGAGAATGTAAACGTTGGAAAACTGCATCTATGCTACATATGCTGTAAATCTTTTATCGTTATCTTCAATTAACAACGAAGATATTAAGTTTATAAACTGTGGCCTACTCTAAACCCTCTCCCTCACCCGATTTCAACCAAAACACGAATAATTTGTAGGGCTTAAAATGAAAATCCTATATACTGAATTTGGCGTTTTTTTTTTCATTTTGAATTCCCGCCCAATTCTCGAATTTACAGTCTTAAATATCTTTTTTTTTTTTTTTTTTTTTTTTTTTTTTTTTTTTTTTTTTTTTTTTTTTTTTTT
>KZ806950.1:109597-150225 GCA_000696205.2 Oncopeltus fasciatus
TTTTTTTCTTTTTTTTTTAACTATTTAGTTTGTTTACGGATAAAATCGGTCGAGGGGGAAGAGGAACTTAGAGGGAAGTCGAAATTTAAAATCGTGACATCTTCTTTATTATTGGCGATACAAAAAAATGTATTAAACATAATTTTTTTAAATTTAATTTTCAAACATTTATAATCTATAAAATTTGTTTTCAAAAAATGTTTATTAAAGAAAAATATTTGAGAATGTATAATTTCGAGGGTTGAACAATCCTCATTATTTTTGAAATATAAAAAACAAATTAGATATTTAGGCTAATTCAAATTGACGCTGCGAAAATTTTATTTTGGTAGGTGTTACAGGCATTCTAACATTTTCACGAAAAATGCTTATTGAGAACTACGAAAGTTGAGTGCCTACCCCTCTCTTATCTTTTGAACACTCCAGAGATTGTCCTAGTTTTCTCAATGTTTTCAATAATTTCTCTCAAATATTTTTAATATAAAATATTTATTTATCATTTAATGTGATACATATCCATTTGTACTGAAAAAGGGGAAATCTGTAGAATACAGGGACAAAAGCGAAAGACAGCCAATGAAGACAGATTCCCATAAATATATTGAATATATAGAACTCATATAAATCTACATCAATAACAACCTTTCATTAGTATCATTAGATGATTTTAGTTGGGGTTCGGTCAAGGTAGATCCAAAAAAATACAAATTTAAAAAAGGTGTATTTTTTTAAAAAGATTATCTGCCAAAGTTTCGGCTTACATTGTAAGCCATCTTCAGGGCTGTCTATCATGAAGACGAGAGAGGACGTCCTGTCCCTAAGTTCACATTTCCATGATCTATCTTGACCGAACCCCAACTAAAATCATCTAATAATAATATCTACGGTAAATAAAAACTCCCCTTTTCATTAGTATCCTTCACTTGGGGAGGGGGGTAAGTATATTTAGCTATTGAATTATAACGCAGGCACAGCCGTCATTAAAATTATTATGGATCAGGAAATACTTCAAGGATACTATTAGAAAAAATATACAAGTTTTGTAAACAACATTGCATTTCATCTCGCCGATGTTTCTGATTTCTATGTAAGCTACTAAGATAAATACTGACTCATTAATAAATTACGGGCTCATTCACACGAGTAGAGAGGAGCAAAAAGTAAGAAAAAAAAAAAAGATTTATCATTGCATAAACTAAATGATTTAATAATATTATATTTAAATTGTTATATATTAAACTTTCAATACTGAAAAAATTTCTTTCTTTTTTTTCGAGTAAATCAAGAAATTAGCTCACTTTTTTTCGAAGAAAGAGAAGATAAAATGAGTATAAAATGTTATTTTACAGGATTAATATATTTGAAAATTTAAAAAAGACTAATGTTAAGAAAGCTTTTAAAGAATGTAATTTCGAATGTTGGGCGGGTCCTCTTATTTTTATATTATAAAATTCAAATACTTGAGGCTTTTTATAACAAATCATTAAAATAATTTATTACTGTTTTAAAAGGGATGTAGGAAAAGAGGAGGGGTGGTGCAAATTTGCAATATGCAACTACATGCAAAATTCCATTAAAACAAATAACTTTAGTTTATAAACCGTGTGAATTAAGATTTACGATAGAGATAAGCCTTCCACTCCTAAAGCGAATTCCCTAAGAGTAAATAGGCAAAAGAATATTTAAAAAAAAAAAGATATATATTATTTTAAACAAACTTTATTTTGGTCAATCAATTTTGCTACTTTCGCTGTGAATCCGGTTTATAAAGTATAAATCGCCAATTCCTGCTCGACATGTACACTATCTAAATTAAAAGCCAATCCATGTTGGTTATTGTGCTATCAGTAGAGTGGTATCTACTTTAAAAAATCATATTTTTTTTATTTATCTTATTTTTATCTCATACCAACATTAGCCTAATAGGATGTACTTTCTTCCATGACTAGTTCAGTCAGCTGAACTAGATGCATGGGATGGAGAAACAACACCTACTTCTTCTTATAATCTATCTTTTTTCGGAAGTACACACGACCGAAGATATGTTGCAAATAGCCTCGCTTTAAAATTAACTTAAAATAAAGTAAAATTAAATATTATTTGCTATGTATTATTCTGAACGAGTACGGCTACAAGAGGTTGTACAATTGTTTTACGGAAAATTACATTTTACGCATAATATGTTTGATACATTTTTTCACACCACAAACAACAAAGATCTTACGATTATAAATTTTGTTGGTCTTTTACTAAATCCCTCTTTTTCACATCAGAATTCAACCGAAATTGAATTATTTCAAGTGTTTGTTATAAAAGCCTAAATATCGAATTTAATTTTTTATTTAAAAAATAGAAGAGCCCGCCTAAAATAATATTCGTATTATATATATTNATAATTTTTAACAGATCTGTTTAGTGGTAAAGAAGTTATAATAATTTTAGTCATCACACAAAAAAGAAAAAAAAAAGTTAATGAGCGAAATCAGGCGAATAGGAGTATATACTAAACATTTTTTTTTTGAAAATAAATATAATAATAATTAAGAATTCATTAACTACTGAGAAATTATTAAATACTCATTAACTACTTGGCACAGCTTGATATTTCCTTTTTTTTTTTCTTTTTTTTTTAATAAATCTTTATTTATTACATTCTGTTACTTAACAGCTTGTAATTTGATGACATTAACTACTAAGAAGTTTTTTAGTGAACGCAGTTTCTGAGTGACTGATTTCAATAGGAATTCTGTGACGCAATGCTGAAAACTCAAATTTTCATCTCAATCTTTTAACGGCTTGTTTACTGACACACACACTCAAACACAGAACTTTTGGTTCTGTTTAATAATAGGGCGGGTTCAGCCTTTCTAATTACATTTCAGTCATTAACGAGTTCATCTTATTGGCTGACAAAAATTGGATTCTTTAATATAAATGCGGATAAATATAACAAATAAAGAGCGTGTAAACAGAAATATTTAAGAAATTTTTAACAACCTCTATTTTTGGCTTCTGTGCAGAATATGTTTATTTTTAATGGAAATTGTCCAGAGTCACGTCGTGATGTCAATGAGAAGCAAGATTTCCTATGGAAATCTGCAAAATTATTAGCAATTTAAAAGTGAAATAACAAATAATGAATTATACAGCTTATCACCTGAAAACATTCTCAGAAGTAGGTGTCTGTAGATTACCTGTTACAGTTTCTTGGCAAGATGGATGAACACTAATTTGTTATATCTAGCAGTTCATGGTACTGACAATGTTATCAGTAATCGATTACTTTCAGTGGTGATAAGACCTATCGATTAGTGATTGTTTTGGTGATGTGGAGGGGGAATGCACAATTTGTCAATTTAAGTAAAAGATGTAAAGATCAATTAATTTATTATGTTGTGTTTTTGTTTGACCACCAGAAGTGCCATATAGGTAATTTTGTAATTTATTAATAATTATACTCTATTGAATTGTGACTCTATACTTGAAGTTTCTGTAAGTAAATTAAAATGTTTCTGTTTAAGGAATGCCAAATTACTGTAAGTTTAATAATTTGTTTCTTTGAGATCTTTATTATATATTTTTTTAATAAAATAAAGTTCTTTACAGACTGCTAGGTTGCGCCCAGTGATCACAGCTGGACTTGTATTTTTGTTACTTATATCATTTAATTAAGAAAAGTTATGGGGAATTCTGATACCAAACTTCAATTCAGGAAAGCTGTAATTCAGCTTACGACTAAAAATCAGGTAAAATCATAACGGTGTCTTTCATAGTTGAATTTATCATTGAAATATTTTTCTTTGTCCATTTTCTGCATAATTTTATGTTTTGCATCCTTCTGTACTTTCTAATTTTTTACCAGCCCATTGATGCTGGAGATAATGGCTTTTGGGACCAATTTTGGAGTGAAAATGTCACGAATGTACAAGATATATTTACTCTTGTACCAGCTACAGAGATTCGGGCACTTAGAGAAGAAGCTCCATCAAATCTCGCAACTCTATGCTACAAAGCTGTCGAAAAAATGGTGAGAGCTGTTGACAACTCTTGTCGAACGCAGCAGGAACAATTAGCAGGTAAAACATTCGATTGCATAAAAAATAATGTTTGTTATAGAACATAATTAGTGGTTAAAATATTTCAATTAAATGTGCTTTTATATATCTAAATTTGTTTTTTTTTTTTTTTTTTTTTTTTTTTTTTTTTTTTTTTTTTTCTTTTTCTTTTTAATAAAAGAATGATAATGCTCTAATGCATTCTCCTAAATCTCAAGTATAATTATTTTAGATTAATTAAAATTTTTCATATATGGCTACTAAAAAATTTTCATTTTTTTACTAAAATAATTCGTTAAACCTCAGAATAAAATGTTTCAGTATTTAAGAGTGAATATTGTAATAAGTAAAATATTATTCATGGTGCAGTAAATGATTATTAACTTGCAATAAAGTTAATAATTATGGCTTGTTTTGCTTAAGAGATAACAAGTAAATTATTTTTATCTTTATAAAAAATTGAGTGTCAATATAATTTTTGCATGTTCATATAATTTTGTATCTATATGAATGATCCCCATCGGAACTAAATTGTTAATAGACTATCACAACTCTGATATTTATCATTTCAATTAGCTGTTAGTGTTAACAAAATTTTAGTTCAGACTATAACATTGTAATAGACTACTTAAGAGGGTGCTCAGATTATTTTGCCTTTAATTATTTGGGTGAGGAATATAAAAATTGGACCTGGGTATTTTTATGAGAACAGCTAGCTTATGTAGAACAATTTTATAATTTCATATGACATAATAAATAATATAACAACATAATATAAAATAATCTGTGTCATTTACAGTTATTTGATTTACTTAAGTATAAAGTAACTATTTTACATTTTTTTAGTTTTGAATTGTGCTCGACTGCTTACTCGTGTATTGCCATACATATTTGAGGACCCAGAGTGGCGAGGTTTCTTTTGGACAAGTCTTCCAGAAAACTCACAGTCTACTGACTCAGAGGAATCTGTTCCACTAGCTCATTCTCTTCTCACTGCAATATCTGTAAGCACATTTGATTGAATTTCTGTATGCAATTTTTGTAAGCAACATTAAATAGATCTCAGAGTTATCAATATTGGGAGATCAGTTATCCTGCTCATGAAGAAATAACAGTTGTACAAGAAACAGCTTTTATTTCACAGACCTGGCAATTTCATCTCCATACTATTCTTTTTGTTCTCCTCTAATTTTAATTATTATTATAGTAAGTGAAATATTGGCTTTAAATATAATTGTACAAACTAAATATTGGTTGTTCTTAAATTAGTACATTTATTTCTTTTTTTTTATATAGCTAAAAATAGTTCAGTGTTACATTGTGTTATTTAAAAATACTATTTTTATTGACAGTATTTTGAACAAATGATCATCATCAGAGCATTTTCTAAATATCATGTTCTGATGGTCTGTCAAAGACCTAAAACTCTCAATTTTCTTCTTTTCCTGTACATTATACTGTTATTCAAATATTTTATCTAACATCAAGATTTACATTGTATAATTGTTTTGTCTATTATTCTTTAAAGTGGGTCATTTTTTGTTTTAATGGGAGCAGTATTGCCTCTATTATTTCATTTTTGAGAATTGAAAACCTAAAGACACAATTTAATTTACTTGAACTTTGTTTAGTTTTAAAATTATTTCTTATGATCAATTTTTCATTTAATTATCAACATATTCGACAACTTTTCTTTTCGGATAAATGAGCTTCAAGAAATTAGTTCAGCCTAGATGTTGCTAAGTTTTATATCCAAGATTTATGTATTAATTTTTAAATAGCTAAACCTGGTTAATAACTCCTGAATTATTTTTAAGATAAACTAATATCCTGAGGTCTACATTATAGTTTAGTTTAAACTTTAAGATTCAATATTCCTGTGGATGGTTGACCACTTAACTATTTTCAAATACCTAAATGATGTTTTTTTTAGTTTAATTAAATTCATATAATTTAATTTGTGTAAACTACTATTTACCAATTTGTATTCTACAAAACTTTGACAAAAGTCTTATTATGAACGATAATTAACAATTCCTATAACGAGGAGGGTTGAGCTGACTTCTTTAAAATTGAGGAGCCAAATTTGGTATTTGGGCATCTTTTGACAATCATTGAACACATTTTTTATTGACAGAAGTTCTATTATGTACCGGAAAAATTTGAAGAAGAACAACTAAAATAATTGGCCATATCATTATTATTATTGATGTTATGATAAAACTTATAAATCATTAAGAGTGCAAAATTTACTTTTCTAAAATTTATTTATTTATGTATATATGATATTTTTTGGTTATTTATTTCATTTGACTAATTTTTACTTTTGAAAATGAGATCATAATTATAATAAATTGTTATTATTATGTGATTAATTAGATGTAAAATTAATAAAACTTGAAGACAAAATTATTAGAATGAAAAGAAAGTAGTTGCTTACCAAAGTTATAAATTACTGTGACCTAGAGCAAAAGTCACAAATCGGCAGTCTAGGTTGACTGAGGCATTCAACATATCAAGTTTTGATCAGTTCTTCTAATGAAATAGGGTGCTACTGTGTTTTTAGAACTTATAATCTAAACACGTGACATGTTGTTTGCAGACACATTAGTATTCCTTTCTTAAGTTTTTTTAACATCTAAACAAACTAAATATCTTAAATATAAAACACTTGGGAATAGAAAATGCTTTTAAAAATAACAAATTGTGCTGCCTATGAAGGAGATTAATAGTAAAAAGCATGTTTCCCAGCAAAATTAGTATTATTCTTATGAAAGAAAACAATGTTATGTTAATAATCATAATGAGTCTGGATTTTGAGGAAAATGTTAATAGTATTTGAAAAGCTTTGGCATTACTAATAATTTTAATTGATTAAAAAAATAAATTTCTGATGTAGTAGGTTTTTGAAGAAAACTTCATAACTTCTTACAGTAAATTTTATTAATTATTAATGTAGTGTTCAGTGTATTAATAAAAGAGTAAAATTTCCTCTCCAATTTTTTTTTCAAAAAGCTTTTTCTTATTTTTTTCTTTATAAAAGTTCTTTTGCAAAAAGGCATAAAATAGTTATTATTTCCTCCACTCATTTCCCCGTTTTATTTAGTTTCTTTTCATTTAAGCAAACTAAGAAAATTTCTGACTGTTCTAATATTTTAATTTGTTACAGGATCTCTTATTTTGTCCAGATTTCACTGTTGCCAGTAAAAAATCCGGCCCAGTAAGTATGTAAGTTAGAGTAGTTAGACTAAGTGTAAAAGATACAGACTATACTTACACATTATTGATCATGTTTCAGATTTAAAATAAATAAATAATTTTGTTTTTCAAGATAATTTTTATACTATAAATCTAACTACTGAAAATTATCTTATTAGTATTAGATGATTTTAGTTGGGGTTCGGTCAAGGTAGATCCAAAAATTTAATAGAAGTGTATTTTTTTTTTTTGGATCTACCTTGACCGAACCCCAACTAAAATCATCTAATAATAATATCTACGGTCAAAAAACTCTCCTTTTATCTTATTAGTGTGTTGTGGAGTATGTGATTTCATTGCTTCTGGTAAATAAAACTCCCCTAATCACTATACCATTTTAAATAATAAAAGTTGGTGATAAATAATCATTTAGTCCAGATTCTACTTTTAGCTGATTTTCCATAGGAGCAATCCTATATTGGAAGAAATGAAAATATGGTCCATTCAATAAGTTATTTATATGTGTGTATATATATATATACATATATATGCACATAAACACTAATAGCAATCTATAAGTAAGGTGATCTACACAACCCCAATTTTTTTCATGAGTGTTGGGGGCTGGTCACTCCCCTGGAAGTTTTCGTATTAAACATTAGTGTATCAATTCAAAATAAAAAAGTACTTATTAATATCATTTACTTGTTACAATTATAGAATTGGTTTTTCAATAGTTTTGTTTTATATTTACCAATCTAAAAAAAATCTAAAATGAATTTGCTGAAGTAATGAAGACCCAAAGTGTTATTATTATAATTTTTTCATGTTTATGCGATATTTTCTGATCTATGACNCAAGTGTTTTGCAGGTCCTCTTAAATTTAAAATATAGAAACTAAATTTGGTATTAATGCTTTTCATTGCAAACCCTAGAAATAAAAAACATTAAATTTTGGTTGAAATCAGATCAGGAGAGGTTAAAGACTGAAATTCATAATTTTAAGATTTTCAGTGTTATTTGAGTAATGAAGAAGTTTATAAAACATATTCAATTCATTATAAGTATAAAATTTATTTTTCTAAGCTTTATGCTCTATAACACTTTTACAATAATGCTTGTTAACGAAGAAATTTATAAACCCAACTATGAAATTGAGTGCCTCCCTACTCTTCTTTCCCAGCCTGTCTAAAGCATTTTTTATTGACTCTTATTTTATAACTTTGTAATGAAACATGGAAAATCTGCTTAGGTTCTGCTGGATGGATTTTTTAAGAGTTATTGGTGAGCTGATGATGGTAGTTTGTACACTCATTATGAAAAGGATTTTTTTAAGATTTTCCTTGAAATCTGAAATATTTTAGATGTATACATATCTTTTATCATTTTGAAGTTTTGAGCTCATGCAGGTGAGATTAAAGAATATTTAAAAAAATATGTGATGAGTACAACCTCAATAGCTGCTCATTTAGAAATTTGTTAGAACTAGTTACACTTTATCTATTCATTTTTTCAAAAATGAAAAGAATCTTTAATCTTTATTAAATAAAGATAACAAAGTCAGATTTTTAATAGAATGTTGCTAAAGATTCTTTTATTGAATGGGGTATATGAGGGATATGTGTGTGTGAAGGAATTTAACATTTTCTTGTATTGGAATAATGTTATAATGTTACTCCACCTCAGAAATTTCATTCTCCCATCTAAAGTAAAATTAAACTTAACTTTAAGTGAATCTAATAAATTTATTTATCCACTTTTTCAATTTAATTATTTACTAGGATAAAGCTGAAGATCTCCAGTCTCTTGATAGTTGTGAGTATATTTGGGAAGCAGGTGTTGGCTTTGCTCATTCTCCACCTCATTATGCGGTATATGATTCTGCAAGGACTGAACTTTTGAAGCTCCTCCTTACTTGTTTCTCTGAAACCATGTACCAACCTCCCATGGGTAAGAAAATTATGGCTATGTGTATGACATTGTATTTTAATCAAATTCTTACTTTATAAATTTAACTTTTGTATTTTACAACAAAATAATGCTTGCATATATAACACTAATAATTCATTGATACTTAGAAAGCGGGGCTCAAAAAGTGTAATAAGAAGAATTTTACAAACATATGTTTTTCAATATAATTGAGAATACTTATAATAATAATTTACAATTATTATTTTAAAGAAAAAAGTTTAAGCCCTGACAGGGCTTGGACCCTTCACTATATGGGCTCTAATATTTAATGTCAAAACTTCTTCCTAGAAGTCTCCTCCCAGATGTGTGGACTAATTTGTCACTTATGGTGGAAGGTGGACTGATTGCAGTCTCTTTTATGGAGTAACTTACTGGTTATACCACTCCAGAAAACTTTAATACAAAGTAGAATCCTTGTTATAAAAAATTAAAATCAATATTTAAAAAAAAAATATTAAGTTTTTAAGTTTACACTGAAAAACTAGATTGTATTTATAATCTCAAAATCAATCTTCTAACTGTATAAAAAGCTTTACCTCCCTGGTTTATTTTAA
The DNA here is from genome assembly GCA_000696205.2 of Oncopeltus fasciatus. NCBI lineage: Eukaryota > Metazoa > Arthropoda > Insecta > Hemiptera > Lygaeidae > Oncopeltus > Oncopeltus fasciatus. The sequence continues at coordinate 119,376 of KZ806950.1, forward strand.
TTGAGGAGACTGACACATTTCAAGAAATTCTTCAAAAGGTAATTCAAATTTGTGTCCCAAATAATTTTTTAGACATATTTTATTGATAGACCTTAGGACACTGATTTTATACAAATTAATAAATGAATAAAGGATAAGAGAGAAACCATATAACAAAAAGACAAACGATATAACAACATATTTTGATTAAGATTAGTTAAATGATTTGTGAAAAATATCACTTACCAAGCAAAAATTTCACAATATATCGCTATTAGACTTAGGTGATATTGATACTTTTAAATTTTTCAGAATATTAAGAATGCTATTTTTTATTTCATATATGGAAGTAAAAGGAGCCAATAAAATATTTTATGTTAATTATTTAATATTTTATTTCTTTATATTGTTAGTTTTCAAAAACAAAAGATATTGCTGCAAATTTCATCAAAAGGCTACTTGAGGTTTAAGCATAAACTGAAAGAATTTCTAGAAATAATGCATAATCAATTTATGTTGTAATTTTAGATGTTAGTAGTCAGAGTTTAAGAAATTAATTTATTTAAGGCTAAAATCATAAATCCACTTTTTAAAAAACTTAATAGACAATTATTTCATAAGGAAAACCTAAATAACTTCATGTCCTTATGAAATTTATTAAAAATTTATCTGATCCTTTATTTATGTAGGTATTCACAAATTATCATTAAATATTTAAAAGAATTGGCCAATGATTGGAATACTTCATGTATGAGAGATGAACTAAATGAATGAAAATTAATCTTTCACTATTAGATTTTTAAAAATTTTTTTTTTTAGTTCAATCAAGGTAGATCCAAAAAATTCAATTTAATAAATGTGCATTTGTTAATTATCTGCCGATGTTTCATCTTACAATTTAAGCCATCTTCAGGGCTATCATGAAGGCAAAAGGGGACATCGTGTCACCAGGATCCTATATTCATGATTAAATACGGGATCATAGTCATGAATATGGGACCCTGATGACACGATGTCCCCTCTCGCCTTCATGATAGCCCTGAAGATGGCCTATATATGTAAGCCAAAACGTTGACTGATAATTAAAAAATATACATTTTTTAAATTGTATTTTTTTTTTATCTGTCTTGACTGAACCCTGACAAAAAAAAATTTAATAATAATTTCTATGGTCAAAAAACTCTCCATTCTAATCTTTCACTGTTTTTAAGATGGAATTATTTGCTTATGTTTCTTATATTACTCACTTATTAAATGACATGTTTTTCTCATAAAAATTGTTGACAATAATAATAATTAATTCTATGATTATAAATATATGAATAATTATTGACGTATTTGTTTTAGATATTCAATCTGCTCCCAATAAATGGATTCAATATTTCACCTCTACTGATAACAGGCATGCGCTGCCAATGTTTACATCATTATTAAATACCGTATGCTCATATGATCCTGTTGGTCTTGGGCTTCCATACAACCATCTTCTTTTTCAAGATACAAGTGAACCACTTGTTGATGCTGCCTTGCAGATACTTATTGTTACACTTGATCATGATACTTCTTCACCTGGTGTAAGTATACCGATGGTTTCTAGTTTTAGCAGATTTTCCCAAAGGGAATTCATGTTAGTAACATGAAGCACTTTTGAAAAATTTCAATGGACCTACACAGATCATACTTTGGAAAAGATAAAAATTTGGTCTGTTATAAATTTTACGTGTGCGTGTGTGTGTGCGTGCGCGTGCGTGTTTGTGTGTCCGCGTGCTCGTGCGCGTGTAAAATGAAACACTCGGCTGCAATATATATATAATAAATGAGAACTGGTGGGAGAAAGAGTGTAGTGAGCACACAAAAATAAAAAAAATTACAATAAGTAAAATTTTCAGGAAGACTTCTTGCCCTTTGTCAGCGAGGAGTGGACAGACTGTTTAAATTTAAAATAAACTTTAATCTGTTAACAGGGCAATTCCCTTTTTAATTATGCAGCATATAATAGGCATGAACATTTTTAACTTGGACGTGTCAGTAGGTTACTGTACACGCTATTGTTTATGTTTGACATATTTATATGTTCCGTTCAGTTAACAGGTTAATGATCATACCTTTAGTGCATTAATCACTGGTTTGAAAATTAAATTTCATCATTTAATATTATTTGTAAAGTAAAACATGGGAAATTTATTTGGTTACACAACTCCTGCATGACAGTATTTTTGATGCTCTATTTAATTTTTTTTTTTTTTTTTACTGTTCAATGTATAGTGGCTTCAAACTTTGAAGTCAACAAATTTTTAAATACAGTTGTTCACAAAAGTTTCAGATAAATAAATTTATTTTATTTTTAGAGTTTCATGATGATCATTAAATGTATAGAATATTAAAAATTTAGTCATACTTTTATTATAAAACTATTTTAATACTATTATTTGAATTCTGAAAGCAAATATTAAAACTATAATACCAAATATAGAAAAAAACATACTAAAATCCAGTACTACTTCTGTGAATAATTATATTAATATTTAATTTGTTTAAGTTTAATATTATTGAACTATTTCTTTTTGTCTATTTAAAGAAGGAGAAGTACACAATTTTACAATTTAAAAGTACCCAGTTTCATAATTTCAGTGTTTTTTTTAAAGCTTAACACTTATGGAATGCATAATACCTTATTCCTAATGATACCTGTTACATTTACCAGGTATGCAATTTTAAAATGTCATTTATTTCTTAAAATATATACACAGTAATTTAAAAAAAAAGTATAATATATTTTATTCAAAGTACTGGCCCTCGCTTTCTACACATTTTGTCCATCTCTCGGGCAATATATGGATACCATTCCAAAAGAATGCTTCATCTTTATTTGAATCCATTCATCGAGCCATTTTCGTACGTTTTCGAAATTGTTGAAGTGTTGCTCCGCCAATGAGTGTCCCATCGATGAGAAGAGGTGATAATCAGAAGGCGCCAGGTCAGGTGAATACGGCGGGTGGGGTAGGAGTTCCCAACCAAGCGAAGAAATCGTTTCCTTAGTCAATCTGGCTGAATGTGCAGGAGCGTTATCATGCTGAAGAATGACTTTGGCGTGCCTGTGAGCCCATTCTGGGCGTTTTTCGATCAATGCGTGACTCAAATTGATCATTTGTTGTCGGTAGCGCTCGGTATTGACTGTTTCGCCGGGCTTGAGAAGCTCGTAGTCGATTTGGTCGATTTTCTCGTTTTTGATCAGTAACATCAAAATCACCACGTTTGAAACGTTGAAACCAACGTTCACATGTCTTGACGGTTGGAGCAAGATCGCCATAAGTCTCAACAAAAATTCGATGACATTCAGATGCCTTTTTCTTTTGATTAAATAAGAAAATCATGACATGCCGCAAATGCTCTTTATTTGGCTTAAAATTAGACATTTTTAACACCAAAGAAAGGTATGATACGTCCACGTAAACGACTTAAAAACAACTGACTTTTGTAAACAAATGACTAACAAATAAAATAGCGTTTAGAGATAAGCAAATCCTTCAATAGGCTAAGAGCGCATTCTATTGGAATTAAAACAACATTTTAAACTTGCATACCTGGTAGAGTGGTATTACTAATATTTCAATATTCATAGTAATAGTATTAAGTTGGCGATGTATTTAGCAGATTATTTAAAACAAATTAGTGAAAAAATAATAAAAATGAAAGCCTCAACTGTTTGAAAATGTAACATCAAATTAAGCACTAAGTATAATTATAATTATAAATATGAAAATTCTAGAATTACCAAGTAAATAAAATAAAAATGCATGAAGTCAAGTAAAGTGAGATCATATGAAAGAGATAGACAGCACATACTCTAATATTAAAGGATGCTTGAAAAGGCATTACTAAGTGTTAACTGATACGTTTCTTCTGTAAATGACAGTTTGAGCATATTGAGCAGTAATTATTGCGGAATTGCAGCTTTCTCTGTTTAATTCATTAGTTTCTGAAAGGATATAGGACATAAAATACTTTAGAAAGATATAATTTTGTTAGAACCACAAAGCCAAACATACTTAATAGATGCCTGAGAGCTCACTTGGAGAAGACATGAACTATTCCAAAAAGGAAAGTGAGTCCTTTGGCACGATTAAACAACATGAATATCAAAAATAATTTTGATTAATTAAAATATGTATACTATTTGTAGTACAATGCTGTAAAAGGAATTCTGGATTAGTTATTTTAAATATTTTGCTGTTTATAATAATACATCCTAAAGAAGATTGTATGTGTCTTCTCCACACTGAAGTAATTTAAATTAAATAATTTAATATTAAAATAATTTAATAAACACAANNTAAACATAAAATAAATTTATGTAAATAATCTAAAGGGTTATTATCACTACCAATGAATATAGAACTATCAAACCTTCTATTATCCGTCTTCATTGGTTTCTGCACACCATCTTCTGTTGGCGAGCGCTTTCGAACATTGTCCATCTTCGTGGCTGAATACATGTTTTCACTGTAACTGTCTGTATTCAACCAACAGAAGATGGTTTGCATAGGCCAATGAAGACGGATAATAGAAGGTATGATAGTTAAATAAATTTATGTTTATTTAACACATAGAAATATTGATATATAAGTCCTATGTGTGAACCTCCCTTAAGTAAAAGTACAAGGATTCCACAAAAATTCACCCATATTTATCCCCACTTCTTGATCAGTTAAAAAAATTTTCATTTTCTCTCTTCATCTTAGTTAACCCTTATTTGACTATGCGTAGATATTGGAATGTAGAACTACTACCTAAGATTTTCTTTAATAATTTTCTATTTTAACTTATGTTATTAGTGACTGAAATATAATGATTTTCTGGTATATTTTATGCTATGGATTAGTAAATTTAAATTTTAGCCTAAATAATATTTTGATTAAAATACTTATTTTAATTTTTTTTTTTTTTGTTTTTACAGTCAAATACATCTGACAATTTGTTCATAAATTATTTATCTCGCATTCATCGTGATGAAGATTTTGGATTTGTTCTTCGTGGATTTACAAGATTACTTAACAATCCACTTGTTCAAACATATCTTCCTAATTCAACTAAGAAAGTTCAATTTCACCAAGAACTACTTGTATTTTTTTGGAAAATGTGTGATTATAATAAGGTAAATAATTTTTTAACTATTTATAAAATTGTATTTATTAATTTGATTGCACTTAGATTAGATCTAAAGAAATTCAGTCTAAATTTTATCTTGTTACATTTTACTAAATGTTTTATTATTTTTTTAAATTTGTATTTATTTAATGTGTACAAACAAGTTTGCTGAGTTATGTTAAAAAATATGAATTTTATGAGTATTTGTAGGCACATGTGTAAATGGCATAGTAAGAATCTACAAAAAAATGTAAGGCATGTTAAAAATTAAATAATGATGTTACAAGATCAACACTGTGACTAATTTTCTTCAGGACAAAAATACATCTGCATATTTTATTTGATGTACCACAATTTTTGGACTGTAATTATTTGTTTATCTTCAAAAAATGTGGGATACTTATATATCATCCTTCCAAAAATATCAAAAACAATATCAAGAGATCTAAAAAATGTATATTAATCTAGATATTTTTCCCCATTATTATTGTACTTTAGTATGAATTGTACTTCAGTATGATAGTGATACTAATTGCATTTTTACTTCTATTTACTCTTTTTTTTTTTTCATGAAACTTTATGTCTCTCTAATTTCTCATAAAATTTATGAAAGTCAAATAAAGTAGTCTAAGTTTAAACCATAAAAAAATAATGAGAAATAGAAATGTAAACTAATTCTGAAAGTATCTTTGGCCTCATTGTTTATTTATTATTGAATAAATTTTACAAAACCAAGTGATGCTTACTGTGCTATGAAGATAAAGCATTCTTTCTAGTTGATCTATTTATGATAAATCATACCTTCAAAATATGACAATCTTCCAAAAGAATTAACAAAATTAATTAGTATTGAGGTTTAAAGTCATAAATATTCTGCTAAGGAAAATTTTATAAGCTAATAATGAATATGTTTTTTAGCTTGGAGAAATTTTAAATTACTTTGAGTAACTATTAAACTAATTTAATATAGTATAAATTGTTCGTATTTACTTTTTTTTAGAACTAATTGATTTGTTTTTTTTTTTTATAGAAATTTCTTTATTATGTCCTTAAAAGTAGTGATGTTCTGGAAATTCTTGTTCCAATTCTCTACCATCTTAATGACTCTAGAGCTGATCAGTGTAAGTATTCTTTTCTTTGACATTAAACAGACTTCAATGACTATTTAATATATTATTTTCCTTTTATTTTTAATAGCACGAGTGGGATTGATGCATATTGGAGTTTTTATTATACTTCTTCTGAGTGGTGAAAGAAATTTTGGTGTAAGGTTAAACAAACCTTACACAGCAACTATTCCAATGGATATTCCTGTATTCACTGGTTAGTTTCAAAAGAACTTATTCATTTAGTCTTTAATTTATATTACATTTATAAACATATTAATATACTATTTGAGTATATGAAGTATTTTTGAATTTCCTTACTAACATATTTATAAGTATATGTAACTTTTTATAGATTTGAAATAAAAGACACCCCTCCAGCCAGCCCAAGCAGAGTAATATTGGGTCAAATATTTTGAGACATATGTGACTGCTAATTACTGACAGACCTTAGTAGCAAACTTGTTACAATCTAATTTAAAACCAAGCACAGACAACTAGAATATATCTAAACCACATAACGCAGCTGATCATAAGTTTGTCATGTTATAAAACTCCTGCGATATTGTATCATAATGACCCAAATCTTCACAATATCATCTAAATTCCATCTCAGCTGACAGGAGTTAGACTGCATATGGTAAAAAAACATTGTATCTCAGAATCGGCTTAACAAAGGGACTGGTACATTTTATATTCGAATAACATTTTAGATGGGGTAAATGGGTGGTGGTATAACCTGTCAGAATTTCTTCTTTTGCCACTTGCTGCATATGAAACATTATAAATTTTTCTAAATTCAAGTTTTAGTTAATATATTAGTGGCCTACTGAATTTTAAATTTTGATTTGACAATAACACATTAATAATATTATGCCCTTTTTTCTTTCTTTTTAAATTTTTTTTCCCATACTATTATTTTGTTGTTAATAGACTGATATTGTGAATATAACTAAAATTGGAGAAAGACAAAAGTCCATCATATACAAGAGTTTTCTCACATTTTTTTAAATTTTTTTTCCCATCCTTTGCTTAAAGATTTGTAGTTATAAAAATGTTTACAAAAGAAATATTTCACATTATTAAATAACAGAAGTTTTATATATTAAATAAATTCAATATTAAAAATGGATTGATGTATAGAGTAGTTTTTGTTATTTTTTTAGAAGAAAAATTCCCATCATTTTAAAGTTATCTTATATATATAAATTAGAACCGGTTTGATAAAAAGTGTTGTGAACACACAAAAGAAAAAATTTCTATTAAAATTTTTGGGGAGATTTCTCGCCATTCCTCAATGAGAAGTGAAGAGTCTCTCTTCACTGACGAAGGGCAAGAAATCTTGCCGAAAATTTAACTCGTTTAATTTTTTCTTTTTGTGTGTTCACTACCCTCTTATAATGTGAATACTAGTCAATGGAGTAGTTTTCTGCCTAATACTAGAGGAAGAATTATTGAAAACTTTCTAGGTATCACAAATTTGATAGTTATAGTAGTTCTATTGCACAATTCTAAAATTTACCTGAACTAAATCCTCATTCAGGCTAGAAAATATTCATTGATTAGATTTTTTGTACTTCTATTAACTTTAATAATTGAGGTATTAAGAAAGAAAGAAAAAAAAATGATGGGGTTGTTCTCAATATAGAATGTACCTTCAACTGTGCATGGAGAAGGCACATTTTATAGAATAGTGCTATCAATGGCTACTTGTTAAACTACTTCTAAAACTTGCAGAATTTTCCAAGTAATAATCAGATATGAACTTTTGGATGAATATTTATTTGAGAATGGGGTGCTTGAGGGTGGTGTTTCTTCTTAGGATCTTTTTAGGATATTGATGAAAGATAATCAACAGAAAATTCAATATCCTATACGGATTATAAATTTTTCTGATTTATTCATGTTTTGAGAGGAAAAAGCATTGATAATCTTGAATGTGTGCTGAAAAGTTTTATGTTTTGCTGACCCCTTTGTGCTCCAAATTTCTGGTCTCAATTCATTGCTATAAATAAAACTATAAATACTATAATACCTTACTTTTATAGAACATTAATTTATTAGAACTAAACAAAAAAGAAATAATCTAAAATTTCTTAATAATATTGGATATTTAAGTGTATGGAAATCAGAAAAAACTACATAGTAGACGAGCTAACGCAAGTAGCAAATGGATAAGTAACAAGTATAGTTAGTAAATAATTATAGTAGCATAATTTCTAAATGTAAGCTTGAAATCAAAAACTACTGGAAAGAGGATTGGGGGCATACCAGAGCTTAGGAAAAATCTTTGGGAAATTAAAGAAATGTGGGAAAATGTAAAAATTTCATATAAAACCTTTAGTCATTATATACACTGCCGGACAAAATTAAAGGATAACTTACAAATATTTATAGTATTATTACATAAGAGATAAAAGTAGGAATTCCATTGCCCCAGACTGGGCTTTGTGTTGTATCTTATCCAGTTAATCCTGTACCTGTTTATGGAGAAAAGGATCAGTTAATCCACTTCTTTTCTTTCTTCCTATCAGTAAATGGTTAGTTGTTAGCAAAGATTCATCTTATTGAAGATTTTCTAACATTTAAGAGACTTTAGTTTTTACTTGTGAGTTTAGTAAGAACGTTGTGATGGCCAACAGAAGAGCATTGACCGAAGAGGAATCAATTCGTGCTGTTGCTTTGAGTGAAGAAGGGTTTTCTCAAAGGCATATTGCGCAACGGCTCCAGCGGTCACAATCCGTAGTGTCCAGGGTGCTTAATAGGCACCGTCGAACTGGAGGGCATACAAGAAGAGTCGGACAAGGCCGTCCGAGGTCAACTTCCCACCGTGACGAGAGATTTTTGCAACTGCATGCTCTTCGGGATCGCCGATCAACTGGTAACAGTCTGCGTGGTCTCCTCCAGAGGTTCAGGAATGTGCAAATTTCAGAGCGAACCGTGAGAAGACGACTCAACGATTATGGATTGACCTCCCATCCTTCAGCTACTGGACCTCTTCTCTCCAGGGAACACCGGGTTGAGCGCTTGAGGTTTGCTCGGGAGCACCTAAACTGGACTCAGGAAGATTGGAGCCTCGTATTATTCAGCGATGAGTCAAGATTCTGTCTCCGATCTCCAGATGGACGGGAAAAGGTATGGCGAAGGCGGGGAGAGAGGTATGCTCCATGCACTTTTTCTCCAAGGGTTGCGTTTGGTGGTGGGTCAGTGATGGTGTGGGGGGGCATAAATTTAAACTCCCGTACAGAGTTGGTTCTTGTGAACCGTGGCTCTATAACTGCTGACAGGTACATTAGGGAGGTACTTGAGCCACATGTAATACCTTTCGCCAGAAATATCGCAGGTAACTTTATTTTTATGCACGATAATGCCCGACCTCACGTTGCTCGATCAGTGCAAAATTTCCTCAGACAAGAAGAAATTGACGTTATGGTTTGGCCACCCAGAAGTCCAGATATGAACCCAATAGAGCATGTATGGGACATGCTTGGAAGACGTGTCCGCGCCCGAGACCCACAAAATTTGGCAGATTTAAGGGAAATGTTAGTGGAAGAGTGGAACAACATCCCAGAACAACATGTAAGAGCCCTGGTCGCTGGAATGGGCAGGAGAATGGAAGCAATTATCAGAGCTAGAGGTGGGAATACCAATTATTGATCGTTTTCCTCGAATTCTTCCTTTTTATTCAGTTTTGTTATTTCATTTCATTTCAAAGATTTACTTTTTCATTTTGAGACTGTAGGACATTTTTATTTTTTGATTTGTTTTCCTATTAAAAATTTCTAGAAAAGAATTTTTTATTTTTTATTACCCTTATAATAAAGTGTGACTTCCAAATAAAAAAGAATATTTTCAAAAATACCCTAAACAGTACAGTAATTTCAAAATATTGAAGTGATCCTTTAATTTTGTCCGGCAGTGTAATTGTTGGTATATTATTACAGAAAGCTTAGGATACCAGAAGCAGAAGCTCAGAAATGAATTGCAATTGACGTCCATTATGAGAGAACTACTAAATGATAAGTCTGTCTGTATTCAAACATATATGAATTTTTAAGAGTCACTCCTCTAACAAACTTAATTTAAATTATTCTGTATAATAAATAAATCATATTACTGTAATAATAGTCTTGATTGTTAGAAGTATGGTTGGCTTTAAACTCATAAATTGGGCTTGAGCAATGGAGGCCCTGGAGGCACCTGTTTGTCCGAGGTGTATAATACCCTCAAGCGCTGATCTCTAATGAGATTTGAGCACTCTGGTTGGCTGAAGGTGAACATTCATTTTGAGTAAGTTGTTAGAAAATAATGAGGGAGTCCACTTTCTCCTCACTGGGTGGGATTCTTGGTCTGGGATATCTGATGTCATATTTCCTGATTCTCTTTGTAACCCTCAAGATAAGAAATATATTACTGTTATAGCATTCAAGCAATGCAATAAATCATAACCTAATTAATGTTTGAAACTAATAATTTACTGAAAACCAAAAACCTATTTAAAAAAATAATAATTAATAGAGAAGGACTAGCAAATAATAATAGCTTTCATGTCCCAGTAATTTATTAAGCATTAAACATTTATAAAAAAAACAATGCATATTGCTCTCCATTTTAGTGGTTTATAATTGTAAATTTATATTCAGCTTTTAATGTAACTAATAATAACTCCCTAATAAATACCTTGTAAAATAAAATTACACTATATCATGTATATGAACATTTTGGCTGATGTTATGCTCTTAAACTTATTATTGTAAAGTCATGATTTTTAAGATCTAAGTGCTACAAAATAAGAAAACTTCAAGAATGTCAGATAATCTTGAGAGCCTCAAGAATAATTTAATTCTACAAACTTATCTAAAATCTAATCTTGACACATACATAGTAAAGAATATATTTTATAGGGAATTTTATAACTGTATTTCATGTTTTCTATATTTAATTTATTCACATCCAGGTACTCATGCAGATCTTCTAATAACTGTTTTTCACAAAATCATTACAACTGGTCACCAAAGATTGCAACCCTTATTTGACTGTCTTCTTACTATTCTTGTTAATGGTAAGTTTCATTCATCATTTTATGAATATCTATTTGGTAACCTCAGTTATTAGGAATATCTGGAAACTAGATCAAAGCCCATTTAGTTTTCACTATGAAACCCTAACTGTGGCCTTAACATTAATGAGTTTTACAAATGTCGAAAAAAAAATTTTCGGGTTACTATTATAGATATTGTAGGATTTTATAAAAATTGAAGGGCCCTCTTCAGTAACTTACGCTAAATTGCTTATAAACACTTTTCAAGCATTTAAGAACAATATTCATGCATTTTCTCATATAAGCATTTTTTGTTGCATTACAATTCCTATGTATTAGAAACATACATGGAAAATTTATTCTTTAAGAGAGCAACAAGTTATCCAAAGAACTTATTAATCACCGTATTTAGTTAGTGATGTGACAAGAAGTATTAAGAAAAAAATGCTATTACTTTAATCTATTAAAAATATGAAAGTCAAATTAATTTAAATTTTTGGATCAAAGTGAGAACATATTAGTGGTTTTATAGGGATAAGATGAATAAATCATATAAAAGTGTATTATAAATATTTCATCAAAGCTTTATGGAAAAAATATAGAAATTCTTCTAAATATTATTTTTGTGGTATTTAATCCCACGTAAATTTTACTAATTTTTAGTGCAAGGGAACCGAAAGAAAAGAAATTCTTCATTTCATTCTGAATAATTTTTACAAAAATAAAATAAATAGGATTAATGCAGAATTTATAGTGCTTTTATTTATTTGTTCCTCAATAAAAGCTTGCCCAGAGCAGGACTCAAACCCAGAATGCCAGACTTAAGCATCCTGACCAACGTTTTGATAGAATTAGCTGGTGCCTCTAATTTATAGAATTAGATACACCAGCTAATTCTATAAATTAGAGGCACCAGCTAATTCTTTCAAAACTTTAGCTCAATCTTTGTACAATTGTTTGTTGACAAATACCTTTTAAATTTGTTCAGTCTTTTAATTTATGATTAATCATTCAATAATAATATCATAGGATATTATTGTTATTCATTATTTTTTTTCAAATATAAAAAATAATATTTTAACTTAATCTTTTCTTTATGTCTGTTAGAAGAAAGTTTATTTGTTTAGGAAACATTTTTAAGATTATCAGGCATTATGCATTATACAAGTTTACTTTTATGTTTATTTGATATTTTGTATTCATTTGTTTCAGTTTCACCATACTTGAAAACTCTATCAATGGTTGCTAGTACAAAACTTTTACATTTACTGGAAGCATTTAGCACTCCATGGTTTTTATTTTCTTCTCCAAAAAACCATCATCTTGTGTTCTTCCTATTAGAAATATTCAACAACATTATTCAATATCAGTTTGATGGTATGTAGCTTTTTAAATATATTTCTTTAAAAGAATTTCTAATAACTAAGTGTCATACAACATACAATATCAATCACATGAGGAGAGAAGGTGACCAATGACACCACTCTCAATTTATTTACAGATTATGTCCCCAGGAGGTCACGGGGCCATCTTCTTTTTAGTCGTCGTGGTGGATCATAGGGGTTGGAGTCCGTTGACAGGGAGTGGGCATATGGATTAGGGTGAAATTGGAGTTTATTGTGGAGGAGCGTGAAGCGAGTGGAGATGAAGTCTTGGACGAATGGGATATTATAATCTTGATGTAGGGTAGAGTTCGAGACGTAGTATGGAGCATTTGCAATAACTCTTAGGATTTTGGATTGGAAGGATTGAATACGTTGGATGTTGGAAGGCTTAGCGGCACCCCAGAGTTCTGCACAGTATGTCCAGATCGGTCGTATTAGTGTTTTATATAGAGTCAGTTTATTCTCTGTTGTGAGCTGTGAACGCCTGTTTATTAGTCTGTATAAGAGTCCGTAGCGCCTGTTGAGTTCTTGTCGTTTGATTTTTATATGTTGGCTCCAATTAAGTCGTGAGTCAAGGTGAAAACCAAGGTAACGGACTGAATCAAGGAGGGGTATAGGTATACTATTAAATGTGACATTAGAGGGGGAATCTTTTCTTGTTTGATTTGGACTCATTTATCTTAATTCTCCATTTGCTACACCAGTGCTGAATGGCATCTAGGTGGTTTTGTAGAATATTGGAAGCGGTTTTAGGATCAGGATGGGAAGTGAGGATCGCTTTGTCATCTGCAAATAGGGCCAGTAGGGTATTAGGATGGGTGGGGATGTCCGCAGTGTAAAGGGTGAAAAGGATAGGTCCAAGCACACTGCCCTGTGGAACGCCCGCTTTCACAGGGAAGTGTTCGGAGTAATCTGATCCTTGCCGGACCGGTTAGAGGGATAAGATTTAAGGATTAGATAGATGGTACTTGGGAATATGGACTTGAGCTTATATAATAGTCCAGAATGCCATACTCGGTCAAATGCTTGAGTGACGTCCAAAAATGCACCAGGACAGAATTCTTTTCGCTCAAGGGAAGAGGAAATGTAGTCTACAACGCAAAACACCTGCTGGACGGTAGAATGCTGGGAACAGAAGCCAAACTGATGATTGGGAAGGATATTTGAGGAATTTATGATAGGCATCATACGTTTTAGAAGAACTTTCTTAAATACCTTGGACATTAAAGGAAGAAGGCTGATTGGTCGATAGGATGATGTATTGTGAGGAGGTTTACCGGGTTTGGGAAACATGATTATTTCAGAGAATTTCCAGAGAAGTGGAAAGTGGGTGGTTCGAAGGACACTATTATAGAGGTATGTCAGGTATCAGGATTGCTTTTTGGGGTAGGTTTCTAAGTATTAATCCGGTGATTAAATCATAGCCGGGTGCTTTGCGTTTAGGCAGATGGTTAATAATATACTTGACCTCAGATGGTGTTACTGCCCTAATCGGCAAGGATATTGGTAATGGTGTGTCCAGTGACTCCTCAACCTCTGCATTATTGGACAAACTGTTAGGATCTGGATGAGGAGTAAATGTTTCTCTTAGATGTCGAGCAAACATTTGGGCCTTGTCTTTGTCGGAAGAGGCCCAGGAGCCATCTTCTCGACGCAAGGGGGTGGAAGGTTCATGGTGTTTCAGAATTCTGCGAGTTGCATCCAGATGGATTTGTCTGCTACTGAGAGGCTTGGCAGGTAGGCATTAAATGCCTTATTTCGTAAATCACCTAGTTTTTGTTTTACGAGACGAGATAGCTGGTTGAACTTCCTTCGGTCTGAGGGATGCCTGAACCTGTGAAACAGGGCTCGAGCTTTACGCTTTGCCCGTATAAGGTTTTTAATTGAGTCGGGGATGGGCTCTGGTGAATATATAGTGGACTGGGTGCAGTTAGATTTTGAGTTTGCCTCCCAGAGACACTGCTGAATCGTGACAGTAAAGAACTGGACACTATCATCCAGCTCTTCAGGAGTTTTCAAGGAGACTCCGAGGTCAAGCGACTCTTCAAGTAGAGTTCTGAAAAATGGCCAGTCAATGGGACCATTTATTAGTGATGGTGGCAATTGTCTAGGGATGGGTGTGAGTGATAGTGTCAGGAGTACAGGGCTATGGTCAGAGGAAAGATCATTTAACGTAGTTACGGAGTGGTGAAAAGGAATAAGATTTTTACAAATGAAAAAATCCAGGATATCAGGAAGACGGTTAGTATCATTGGGCCAGTAGGTAGGGGAGGAGGGACATAAAGTAGAGAAATTGTGAGAGGAAATGACATTATACAGAGCACGGCCACGGGAGTTGGTGTTACGCATTATAGTCTCCGCCAGAGAGGAAACGGGGACCTAAGGATTTAAAGTGCTCTTGGAATTGGCTTGAGGTAACAGGTTTGTTAGGTGGACAATACACTGCAGAAAGGGTAATTGGTGAAGTGGTAGTATGGATAGACACTGAAGTGGATTGGAGGGAGTCTGTAGGAGTGGAAGGTATCAAATGATGAGTATGGAAAGTGCGAATGAGGAGCACAGTTCCACCATGAGCCCGTCCGTCTGGGTGATCAGTTCGGTAAGTTGTGTAGCCTGGTATGTAGAGTTTCTTATTATTAGTTAGTCGTGATTCAGTAAGTAATAGTACATCTATACCTTTATCTTCTAGTGTCATTTTGAGTTCGTTTGTGTGTGTTTGGATGCCGTTAGCATTCCAAAGGAGGACGGAGAAGGAATTAGAATTGGAAGGACTCATTTTAAGATAGATGAGGAAATCAATTTATCCAGTACTGTTGTCAGTAGGGTTATAAGAGGGGTGAGGAGGGCGCGGAAATCGGAGAAGAAGGAATGGAGCATGGCTTGGAAATCAAAGGAAGCTGGTGATGGAGGAACATGGGAGATGGCAGGTCGCTCCCTTCTGGGTGGCTGTCGTTGAGGAAGAGGCGCTTCTTGTCTGGGTGGTCCGCCTGTGGCTATTGAATCTGAGGTTGGTGTCTGCCCCGTGACAACGATCTTAGCCTGGGTTGTGGCTCCTGGTTGGTCGATTGTGGGGTCGCTCCCTGTCCACTTAGTGCGGCTCTGTAGGAGATTCCAGACTGGATGGTCCTTGAAGTGGGGCGTGGGTTCCTGGTTGGAGGTTTTTGTGATGGCACCTGAGGGTTCATTACCCTCTGCTTGACCTTCTTGTATATGTCACAGCCCCTGTAGGTAGCAGGGTGGCTTTTCCCGCAGAGGGCACAGGTTGCTGGTTCCCCTCTCCTCTTTTGGCAGTCAGTACTGTGGTGTGTGCCACCACATTTTACGCACCTAGGACTGTAGTTACAGCCACACTTTGTATGCCCAAATTGCTGGCAGTTATGGCACTGAACCACTTCCCTTTTTACGTAGGGCTTTTCAACCCTTATTATTGTGTGGCATAGTGCCGGAATTTTGTAAATGTCTTGTATATTGGGCGTTTTTTCGACATCTACGAAAAAGAGCGATAGTGGTGCCTTGCCATTTTCTCTTCCAGGGCTTAATACATTGAGAATATTTTTACTACGAACCCTAAGTCAGTTAGTTCTTCCCTAATGTCTTCGATCCGTGTTGTGTGGTGGAGATTTCTAATGACGACTCTTAAAGTCCATTCTTCCTGTAGTTGGTAAGTATGGAACTGGGCGCTTATCGATTTCAGATAGCGTACTATCTCCCTGTACGTATCTGATGAGTCTGGGATTATTTTTGTATCTGTCTTTCGACTGATACATGTGTATTTACCTCGGTCTACTTTCTCATCCAACTGTCTACACATCAGGCCGAAGTTCACTATGTTTTTACAAATATTGGAGGGGGCTTTGGTATTCGTGGGGTATCTGTGGTCTCCATGTTCTCTTCATTAGAGAGAACGTTAAAGGGGTTCGCAGTAAAAAAAATGGCGATGTTTCTGTTAGTTGTGTTGTATTCTGGGCGATTTCTGAGGGTGGGATTGTTGGTGGTGATGGAGGTCTATTTATGTTAGAGGGTTGGCTATTCTCATCGGTATTTTCACTCATATTGGTGGCTGAAGATGACTTCGTGACTGTTATTATTCTCGTGTTTGGGCTTGTTTTTGGGGGGCGACATTTGTGAGCCTCCCGCTGAGTGAGGGCGCTTTCCTTTCTTCGCTATTTTTTTATGATGGTAAGCATCACTCATTATGTAAATATAATATAAGAAAAACAAAAACAAAAACAACAGTAAATATAAATATTTACTGCTCTTTATCGCTAAGCCTGGGGACCAAGCAGAGATTACTTAATCTGCTTAGCCGATAGTGTAAGCCGGCCGATAACAGCCGACTGGCTGGGAGCTAGAGGGGACGCGCCTGACCAAGTACGTCTGCCTGTATGCCCCTCGCTACTAAAAAGAAATGAGTATTTAACTCCCTTGTTGTGGGCTTGTTCCTCGGTGAAATTCCTTGATACTTTGTCAAGTCTTCAGGCTGGCTACATCTTTAACTGTGACCAGTTTGGTAACAACTGAACACTTTTAATCACTTCAAAAGAAACAATTGCAGAGAGCTAACAAAACACGTCCTCTCTCTACAATGGCTGCTGTCGAACTCAACTAAGTGTCATTATAAATTTTGTTTAGCTAGATATCTATGTGTGTGTAAATATTATATTTAGTTTCTAATAATAATAAAACCTATTATTTATAAGTAAAACCTCATGTTTATTTATTTAGATTTTTGCAAAAATCCCTTTTTATCATGACTAGTTTACTAGTAAATTTTCAATTAAAGACTATTTCTTTATAAAGCATTTTTCTTCTATTATAAAAAACAAAATTTAAAAAAAAAAACTTAATTATGGGATTCCTCATTTTAATACTTGTCTCTCATCCTCTGTGAAAGTCTATAACTGAATTTTTGGAAATTATATTCGATTCAGTTATAATTTTAGTTGGATTTACTACAGCCTTTACTGTACCTGCTATGGCAGAGGCATTTTTTCATTAAAAAGTTTGTTATATTCTTATTTCAGGTAATTCTAATCTTGTGTATACAATCATACGTAAGCGGCAGGTATTTCACAGTCTGGCTAATCTGCCGTCTGACTATGGAACCATTTCCAAGTCATTATCTAAGAGAAGTGGGAGAAAGCAACACATCCCTGTCTCAACCCCTACTTCACCTGAAAGCCCTAGTATGGAGGGAAGTCGGCCGGCTCTACCTGCACAGCCAGGAACTCTCAATGCGACTCTCCCAGACACTCCAGGTAAGGTTTTGATTTAATGTTTTACAAGTTTCAGCCCTTTAAAATTGACAGGATAATGAAAAATCTCAGGACTTATACAGTAACAGAATAATAATAATAATGGTTCAGTGGAAGAGTAATTTCTGCATATTTTAGACTAATGTCCATTACTCAACAGGCTAAAAAATCCTTTCCCTTCAAAATTGTTCAAAATGAAATTTCTATTTGTATTTTCTGAAATATTTCGATGTTCCATATATTTTATGTGTAACCTATTCCTTCTCCAATAACTGATATTTTTGCTTTATCTGTGTCAGTATCGCATTGCACAGCTAGAAAATTTAATTCATTCTTGGAACAAAGTCAAAAGTAATTTATTGTGATTACAATTGAGAATCCTTGTAGTAATTATTTGCAGTTATTGTTGTAAAGAAAAAATTTTAAACAATGGCATGATTCAAACCCAAGTATTCTGATCCCTAGTCAGACTTCATTACCTCTATACTGCATTGGCCCTATCAACATCAACCAAGAGGTCTCCCAGTTTCCTAGATGTGTAGAGTAGTTTGCCACATCTGGTGAAAGGCTGTTAATTTATTGACCCTAGTCTAAAAAGATTTGCCAGTTTATTATTTTATAGAATATAGCATAAAGTGCTTCCGATGCCCACATCCTTATAGATAATTTCAGCTACTATTTTTAATAGTCTTAGTGGATAGTATGCCCTCTTATGTTAGATAATGGACTAGTAAATGATTTTCCATTCTTAATTTCTTATTTATGGGGATGTTGTAATTTTACAAAAATAGTTATTTGACTCTTCACCAGTTACAAGTTTTAATCCATTTAACTATTTTCTTCAAATTAGTCTATTTATATATATTCTACAAATAGTGCATTAACTAAAAATAACGTGATTCATTATCTTTAAAATACTATGATCTAAAATATATTTTCCCTACAATTAACTAAACTTGACATTTTACTTTGCATTCCTGATAAAATCATTTTTTTCTAAAAATTTACTAATACATTTATTTGAATTTACTAAATAATATTGCATGACTGTCATCTTTATTATCAGTTAGTAATCTCATGAGACTTAAAAGATTTCAGATTTCTTTTAAAGGCCTTTGAGTTTTTTTTTTGTTTTTTTAATTGTATCATATTATTAAATGTACTGTAAGATAGAGTAATATGAAATGGATTTTTTTCATAGGTAATCATTTTTATCTTAAGAGAAAATTATTTAAAAAATACTTTCTTAACTGGAAATCCATTTTCATTAGCAGAGTTAGTCGAATTTAAATGAATCATTACTGTAAAAAAAGGTGATAATTGTGTGATGATAGCCCATGTAATATTTATTACTAAAGAATTACATCTCCATAAAGATGGAGTAAGGGAAAGTTTTATAATATTCATCAGATTTTTGTTTTCTTTATATTTTAGGTATAGAAAAGATGACTGGTAAAGAATCTGCTCACATGAGTGCAGAAAATTCTGAAGAAAATATTGTTGATATGGCTGCTGCCATTTCAATAAATGGGACTGAAACAAAACCAGCTAGTCCCCCTCCACCTATTAAATCACCTCCACCAACCAGTTTGGTAATTCATATTTAATATTTTAACTTTATAATTTATCATAATTTTACTACCGAAGTTTGCTTCAAAATGTTTATAATGAATGTATAAGTAATATGATTTATCTGTGGAATTAATAGGATAAGAGTCCTGGCCAATGGGTCCCCACCTCTGAATGGGTCAATTCATGGAAGACAAAATTACCTCTCCAGACAATCATGAGACTACTACAGGTTCTTGTTCCTCAAGTAGAAAAAATTTGTATAGATAAGTAAGTACATCATATCTCACTTTTATGTACTATTAGAATATTGTAGCCTGATGGATTAATTAAGAATTGTGAAGGTCTTAAAATACTAGACTTATTCCTTTTATTTTCACACCTAAGTTACAGTTTCTTAAATAACCATCATATCATTTTTATATTAAATTTGTAAAGTCATGTTTTTTTTCTCCGGTGACTTCTACCTTAATCAACCACCTTCTGACAAATCTTAGTCATTTTTATTCATTGTGAAAATAAAAATATTGAAATACTTTTTAGTATATTTTTTGGATTATTAATTAAAGAACCTGATTAAATTACTTATCGAATAGAGTACACCTTTACTCCTTACTATCCTGATAACAAATCCCTTGCTCCTATTTTATTAAATTTTTCTTAGCTACCATAGATTTTACTAATGTAAAAACAGTGAGTGACAACCACTCGTGGAGTTCATTATGTCTCTGTTGGTTCAACTCCAGAAGGGGAAATTAGTGCCAAAGATCTTTGTACATAGTATAAAGCTAGTCTTAATGCAGGAAAAAATGATTTTTCATTACTATTACAAATATTCACTGACATTTTCAAAGAAAACCAACCCTGAACTTTTTTTTTTCTTTTTTTTAGTCAAATNAGACCATTTGGCTAGTAAGGCAATAATGAATTTTCAATTCTTAGGTTAACTTCTTGCAGTTCTTTGATCAAGCACATGTGAACATGGTGGGGTCATTCACATATGAATTCAAATCCCATGCTGAGACAGGAACAAGCTTTCATTTCAATTTTTGTTATAAAAAAAAATATCTTCGTTAATACCAGTGTTATGAAAATAAAATATAATTATTGAAGGGATGTTAATTTGAAAGCCATTAACTTTTAAGTATAAATGGTGGAGATCAAAAGTATAAGTGATTTAAATATAGTTTTCAATATGTTGTTTATCTTGAAGAAAAAAGCACGAGGTTGATAACACCTATAATCAATTTTATTACCAATACACCATTGCAACTAATTTATTGATTTTTGAGAGCTCCTGTTGAGTTTCAAAATCTTCAAATCTTATACATCTCATAAGGAAACTGAACCAATTTTTGAACATTACTTGACGAAATATTTCAACACCAGTACCACCTGTAATCGGCAAATCTCAAAGGTTATGTCTATTACTACTAAGTAAACCAGGAAAGCAGTCCCATAAGAGCTCTGAGTTCCTCTTCTTTTGTACACTTTGCATTTCTTTTTTACAAAAAAAAATTGGTTGTAATTTTTTAGTAATAAACTTATTTGTATAACTCACAATGTCAGCAGTTATTAAGTCATTCAAAAAGTAACTCCTACATTCTGTTTCACTTTTGAGATTTTTGGCAATACCAGTAACATCAGGTTACGATAAAAGTAAATTATGGGATTTTGTTATTGGTGTTTTGGTTTTTTCCTGAAAAAAATGGATACACCCAGAGTAATAAGAAAAAATAGTATAAAGGAAAGAAACTTTTTCCTCATCACTAAATACATCAATATCTTGATCAGTATTGGAATTAGCAACCCTTTTCAAGACGATTAAATGTAAAATAACTCTTTATAATTAATTACTTAATAACTACAAGTGTTAGGTAACCAATGATATTGGCTGCTCTTATGACTTATATTTCTCTGCAACATCTTTTAACATATGTATGCCTTGTAATTTAAAATATTTATTCATTAATAATACAGACTAGTGAAGTCAAGGCTAAATACATTGAATAAGAAAGAATGAAGGTAAAATAAAGACTGGAACAAATGTGTCATGATAGGATTAGAATCCAAACCTCATGATCTGCAATCAGGCTTAGTACTAACTATGCTTTGTATGTATATGGCAGCATGGGACTGTTCACTTTTATGTTACATAGTAATAGTGGAGACAATTTTTATCTGACTAGTTGAGAGCTAAATTAATTCACATGCACTGAGAAAATTTACTGATATTAAGGAATAAGAACTCATGTAGCACATTGGAAACCGAACTCATTGGAAGTCCGAGATCATCTTGATGTGTTTTTTTCCCTATATAATTAGTTTCTTTGTTTTCCACGTGATACTTCTTTGTGTCTTGGAGCCAGGGGATGTTAGAATATAAATTTAGATCATTACTTTGAAATCTTTTTTTTTTTAATGTATAGAAATGTTCACAGAATATTTAAGGTATATTATTCCACATTGGTTTAATTTTTTTTTCATTATTATGAACTGTTCAAAAGAATAATTCTTAATATCTCTCAAGAATGCTATGAGTCTAAGTTCTCCAAAATTTAGAAATTCTTAACATTTGGCCTTTTAGCATCTAATTCCATCCTAATATTAGAGAATACATTTTTTTTTTTTCTGTTGGTTTCTTTAAAAT
The DNA here is from genome assembly GCA_000696205.2 of Oncopeltus fasciatus. NCBI lineage: Eukaryota > Metazoa > Arthropoda > Insecta > Hemiptera > Lygaeidae > Oncopeltus > Oncopeltus fasciatus. The sequence continues at coordinate 141,509 of KZ806950.1, forward strand.
TATAAAAATAACTATTGAGGGCTAGAATTGGGTATCTCAATTTTACTGGTACTTATTTAATTCTTATTAGTGTTATGAATCTTTGTAAAGAAATATTTCTCAATTATTTACCAATTATATTTATCCTTATATTGATAGGGGTCTAACCGATGAAAGTGAAATTCTCAAATTCCTTCAACATGGGACACTTGTTGGACTGTTACCTGTTCCCCATCCCATTCTTATCCGTAAATACCAGGCAAATGCAGGGACCACTACATGGTTTCGAACTTATATGTGGGGAGTTATTTATTTAAGGTAAGATGTATTTATTATTATTATTTATTCAATATTTATGTACAAGTAGTTATTTATTCAAGGTTAGATTTATTTTAAATTGGTGTGTGTGGCCAGATGGATGGATATGTGCATGCAACATATTTTTTCCTAGCACAATAATCTTTCTTAAAATGCATAATATGAAAACATTTTTTTTCTTAAAATTTAAAAAAAAAAAAATGCTGTACTACTATTTAGTTATGATGCATACAAATTCTTCTTTTTCAATTAATTTTTTTTTTTTTTGTTTCAGGAATGTTGATCCACCTATTTGGTATGATACAGATGTTAAATTATTTGAAATTCACCGAGTTTAAAAAATTATCATGATTAATGAAGCATCTTATTTTTTTAAGTACTTAATTCAAATTGTCTTTATAATTGAAATCCCTTTAGACTTTAATGTACTAAATATTTATGTACAATTCTTGCATAATCATTTATTTTAAATTTTTAATTTATTTTGCAGTTAAAAAAAAAAAATTAATATTATATTTCCATTGTACCATATTTTTCAGTGTATATTCTGATGTTTATATACATATATTATTGTTTTATTCTGTTTTAATTATTTTACCTAATATTCTAGGCTGTATATTCTAGCTACTAATTTCTTCATTCAATTCATTTTGTGTTTATCTTCTAAAACATAATTATTTCTTAAGATTTTATTATTTTGTTAATTAAAGTTTTAATTTTGTTAAAGGCATTCTATTAATGTTTTGTTTTATGTTGAATTTATTTTTCATCTGTTATTAAGTGAATTGCAATGAATTATTATTTCAATGCTATTTAGGAATGATTATTTCCTATATCTAAATCATATATCTGAGGAAAAAAACATGGGTGTGTTAAAACACAAAACTTCCTAGTTCCTTACATTTTAATGCAAAAATTCTTGAGTTATCCAAAATAATAATTGAGATAATACAATGTCACATATTTTTATACATTATGAATCATCCTGTTCACAATTCTCTTAAATTATTAAAAACTCTTTAGAGTGCCAACTTTTCAATTAAATTATGTATCTGTAAGGCAGTTATATAATCAACCAAATTATCTTATGTCCTTACATCTTATTGTTAATATTCTTTTTTTCTTATAATAAGGCATGAGCTTTATTTCTATTCCCATTTTATATACTGGAAAATATGGTTGTAGTTTGTATATTTATTGCAATGACTAGTCATAACTTGCAGATAGCTTTAATTTATTTGATTGATTAAAATTGATTAATTTATTTTAGTTGCATTAAAACTATTTATTTTAAATGTTGTTAAATTTGTTGCATCCATTTTTTTTTACATCATCATTTTCAATTGATTTTGTAGTTTTGCCTCCTATTGCTTTATTTCATGTATACTTTTTATACATTTCTATTAGAATATTAACATCTTGTGGTGTAAACTGGGTTTTGGAAGCTAGTGCCATTATTTTACTTCTGATTTTTGCTGGCTATTGGAAACTTATACAATTCTAATTTTTCTCTCCTCATTATTCTCATTTAAAATATTAGATTGTTCTAATGGGTTCTGAACCTTCAGTATTGCTTTAGCGAAATAAAAATTGCAAATAAAAGTATTTTTCTGTTATTTACTGACCATTTAATAAGAGAAAAATTATTAAATTATTTGGTTTATCGTTAGAGAAGAATCTGTATTCATGATGTCAAAATTTGCCCCACACATATGTGTGTGTATATAAGAATTTTATAATAAGAAGGGAAGAAGAAAGAGGGCAGTGAACACACTAAAAGAAAAAATCACAATGAGTAAATTTCCAGCGAGATTTCTTGCCCTTCATCTGTGAGGAATGAAGAATGAAGAGAGATTTTTTTCTTGTTTTGGTAGATTTGTGAGGGTTTTGGCAGATTTTTTTTTTTTTTACTGTTCAGTATATCTTGAAGGTTGAGGGCTTTCCTATACATAATGTCAGATTTTATGGTAATAGGGAGCTGGTGGAAGGATTATTCTGAATAATAGGGAAGACTGTGTATCTAGGTATGGATACCTTCTACCCCGGGTAAATATCCCGAGTTATAACTAGGTTAGGTGTTTGAGCATTAGGAAATTTAGGTTTGAATGGAAGGTTCGGTTTGAAGAAAGGATTTTTCTATCAAGGAGTTGGGGTGGATATTCATTGTAATTTTTTCTTTTTGTGTGTTCACTACACTCTTTCTTCCTCCTATACTTATTTATTATAATTTATTATATATATATATATATATATGCACACACACATGTACACGTACATATATATTCTAAATGTCAACATATAGATATATGTCTATATATAANATATATATATTCAAGATTTCAACTTATAGCTACACACAAAGAGATAAGCTATGTGAACTGTGTATTTTTCTCAAGTAACATGCATAATTTGGTTTAGTCTGCACTTCGAAGGTGTGGGTTTGACCTTTACAAATAATTCTTATCAAGGTTAAAACAGAAAAGAGACATGAAAAAAAGCAAAACAAAAATATGGTGCAGAGCCTATAATTGGTGGTTAACTATGTATATACTTGAAAAGAAATGTGTATTAGTATGTATTTTCATTTTTTTTAATAAATATTACCTATTTAATAAGCTCATTTATCCTTTATGAACTTTTTTTTAATTATAATTTAATAAACCTTTCCTGTGATTAAAAATGGCTATTTTTTTAATACCTTATCTCTTTAGCAATTTCAGTAATAACATTTTCTTACAAAAAGATATATTTGTTATGTCAGTATACTAAGATGCTTCAGACTACTTGAATTGTACCTTCACTGCTTATTGTTTTCCTTTTGTACCCGAGATTTAAAATTGACTTTTATTATCTCAAATCAAAACGTTTAAGAAATGTAATATTCTTGTATTTTGGAATGTTCTTTTACTTATTTTATAAGCTTAAACCCTTTATATATATATATATATATAATATACATCCAATATAATATATGGAAAGCTATGTATGGAAAGAACTAATGATATAGACTCTAAAATATTATTGTTCTTATTTATCTAATCTTTCTTGATTAAATAAGAATATATTGTATTTATAATATCAGTTTAACTATATATATAAGCATTATATTAAGTTAAACTGATTATAATGATTTTAATAAAACTGACCTCTAATGGTGATGTGATAAGAAGCCTGGAATGAACTAGATACTAAAGGCAAAATAGGGACCAAATAATGGGATCAGCCTCAGCTGAAGCTTATTCTCAGATCAGTGCTTAAAACTTCCGGTTTAAAAAGAAATCTGCTATCCTTTTAAAATAGATTATAATAGTTTCTTATGTTATATTTAAATAAATAACATAAACTTATTATTATATCTCATGCTATTATATCTCAATAAAAGTTATGATAGACATAACAAAATTCATGCTCTTAATTGAATCAAGTTAATTTAATTTGATTTGAATATATATTGTAAATAATTAATTGGTATTAAATGAAAATTTTGAAATAAGAGTTTTCAAATGAAATTAATAGTGTATGTTGCTGATTCAACCTTCCTGATAAATAAACAGATCCCAGTGTAGCTATTTGAGAAATCTTGTGACCATTTACTGTGATACTAGGCTGAAAACTGTACTTTGAGTCCTTAGCTTCCTAAAATGATACTCATTTGTTCATGAAAACAATTATATATTTATAGTAAATTGTTAAAAACTGTTATAAATATTATTAAATATCACATATTATTCTTATTAGTAAAATATATCACTCATTTTTTCATCATATCTCAAATTTTCATGAATATATATTACATCACAAATGCATTTTTCTACTCTCACTTCTTAATAAACTTGAATCAAATTTTTGAATTTGTTTCTAAATTACTATTTTGAATAACTAAAATTATTTGAAACCTATTTATCATTATTTATTTATCTTATTATAGGAGAGATTTGAAAAAATATTTGATTTTCTGACAGTTTAATAATATCTGCCTCGCCTTCTTCCATAATCTCCACTGCTAGATGAACTTTCCTCAAAACACTCACTACAATAGCAAGGGCTGCTCTCATCTTCATATCCACTCCCATGACATGCAGAGCATGATGAGTAGCCACAAGTACTACTGCTGGCAGAACTTTCAAAAGATGAAGATGATGAGCCTGAAATACATACATTAACTATATCACATGTAATTCATTTAAATATATCTATGCCAAACATTATTATCATTCACTTTTAGATCTCTTACTTCAGTAATTATCTTTATTTTGGTTTCTTATTGTATAAAATAACCTGCCTTTAGAATCAGTACAAAGAAAAACATCTTAATGAATCCCTCGAATTCTGGATTTACATTGATTTAATTGTCATAAATTGCAGACATTTTTATTCACTCTCAAATGACTTATAATGTACAATTCTAATAAGAAATGTTTTAATACATGAATGGTTTGTATTATTTAGAGAAAAAAAAATCATCTCAGTTTTATTAAGTTTATATCACTAACCCTTGCTTCAGCTTATAAAACTTCCTAAAATATTCTTTGATTAATCTGTATTTTAACTTAGAAAAAGTACTTGTTATGACACATGTAAATTTTAAGATATTTATGCAAATAAAATAATTACTAAATATAATTTGCAGGCACATTTTCATTTTATTATATAATAAAATTGTGTAACAATTGTTGTTTAAAAGGCAAATAGTATCTGGAGTTCCTACTTTTGTTGAGTTAATCAATGATTATTCATTGAAACTGAAAATGGTCTGTAAGTAGCAAGTATATACTTAGCTGGAAATTTTATATTGTATGAGGAAAAGTTGTCTATCTTTAATCAAAAGAAATATGCATTCTAAAAAATTGGCAAAACAAACAGACTTTTGAGTCTTGGACTGTTTCCATTGTTTTCCATTGTCTTGGATTGTTTCAATTACCTATAATTATTTTCTTAAGAATTAAATCAACTAAAATAAGTTTCCAAAGAGAACCATCAAAGAGCATACAGAAAAGATTATTTGTGGTATTGTTTTAGTTTAAGATTAGTTTAATCTTGGGATCTAGAAAGTTGTAATTTCTCAATTAAATGTCTCCACGTATCAAAAATCCTTTCCTTGACAGCTTTGTCAAGTTATTCAATACTTACTCTATCAAATCTTTTTTTATTAAAATAACTTTATATTAGTGGAAAACCATTATCTCTGTTAAATTACTTCTTGCTAAAATGAGAATTGCAAACATGTATTATATAGTTTCTTTGAACCTGAACAATTTAAGATTCCATTCACTTTTATAAATTTCATTAGTTGCTCCTAGAAATATTTTGATTAGAAATATTTCACTATTATTTGATTAATAAATTAAGAAACTTAAAATATGTTCATCAAACACTCTGCACACAATCACATGTATTCTTAGTAGATTCTAAAACTAAACTAAAGGAAACCTTGTATTGTCAATAATATTTATACCTTTAAGATTAGGTAAATCATATTTCATTGCCTATTTGAGCAGAATTTTTATCCTATTGAGACATGAAGTTTTTCTGCTTTATGGCAGTTGTATTTACCATTTCATCTTCCGGGTTGGACCGAGTCAAACAATTTGACTCGGTCCAACCCGGAAGATGAAATGGTAAATACATCTGATGACCGACGAAGCCTACGTGAACATTTATGGCAGTTGTAAAATAATTTTCCTAGAAATAATTTTACTTTTTATTGAAATATTGCTTACTTCTNTTGGACCGAGTCAAACAATTTGACTCGGTCCAACCCGGAAGATGAAATGGTAAATACATCTGATGACCGACGAAGCCTACGTGAACATTTATGGCAGTTGTAAAATAATTTTCCTAGAAATAATTTTACTTTTTATTGAAATATTGCTTACTTCTGCGTCTTGTATTTCGTCTTCTGTTGTTTTGTTGTTTCTTTTTATTTGAGTCATTTTTTTGGTTTGCTGTAGGCACTGGTTTCTTTTTTTCAACAGTTAGTTTCTTCCTATTTTCACCATCAGCTTTTTTTGGCTCTTTAGTTTCTTTCATTAAGTCATCATCATCATCTACCTTTTCTTTTTTAATTTTTGGACTGTCAGAAGTCAAATCTATCATCCTGTCAGATAACAGTTGATCATTTGTGGTAGCTGAAGGACTCATTTTGGTTGATACATCTTCTCTGCCCTTAACATGCAAATTTATGTTTGTAACATGAGAAGTTGCTTGTACAGGGAGAGATATACATATATTAGAATCTTGAGGGGCACCAGGGTCTGTTTTGATATTAATAATGTAAGAAGATGTTGGTATAATTGAATCTGAGCTTTCATATGAACTAATTGTACTTATTTTTTCTGTAATGTCATCATTAGTGAGTTTTATTTTATTCTGAGAACTTGTTCCTGGTTCGCAATCATTAGCATTTATTTCATTTTGGATTATTGGAACATTGACTTGACCTAAATTATTATAACTATTTTCTATATTCTCCTGTATATTTTGGTTACCTTTTAATTTTTGCCCTTTCCTATTAATTTTCTGGGGCCCTTTTTCTTTTGACTGAGTGCCAGCTACTTGATTTTGTGGCTCCTCTTTGTTAATTATTTTATTTTCTGTTTGACGTGGTTCATCAACCTTTGAAGTGTTTTCTGAAAGCTTAGTTACTTCATCTGCAGGGATCATTGCTTGTGTACCTCTTGTAAATTTCTTTCTTGGTTTTTTTAGTTTCTTTTGTTGTATTGTGTTATTTTTGTTTTCTTCATTCAAAGTTTGGTTTTCTTTTACTGCATTTGGTACAAGTTTTTGAATATTCATGATTTGTGTTCCTCTTGAATAAGTTTTTCTTTTTGCTCTCTCTTTCTTTGGCTTTTCATTCTCTTCCTTTGTGACAGCAATGTCTTTCTTTGCTCGATTATCCTTGCTTTCAGTTAACACATTTGAACTTCTGTAAGAGATATCTGCTTGTGAGTGGTTATCATTATTTCTTTCTATAGTTTCTTCTTCAACTAAAGACAAACTGCTTAGACTTTTCTGAATTTGAGATTCTTCTGAGGTATTTAAATCAATATTTTGATTTGAAACATCTGTTTCCTTTCCTTTATAACACTCATGACTCAGAAGCGATTCAGTTGATATAGATGTCCCACGACTTACATTATAACTATTCATTTCAAGTTCTTTATCAGAAACACTACTGTTATTAAAACTCTCCAAGTTTGTATCTCCATTTTGATAAATTATTGAAGGTTCGGTAATATTCTTGGGCAATTCTTTAGAGTGGTTATTTAGGTCAAAAGAGGAGCTTGAAATAGCACTTTGAACTTCAATATGTGAAAAATTGTTTAAATCTTCTTCATTTTCTTTATGTATTACAGTTAGGGCCTCCATTTCTGAAGAATTTAAATTGGTTAGTGTATGTTTTCCTCTATTTTTAGTTCTCTGTCTTTTTTTTCTGCCAGATTGATTGATACCTAGAATCTGTGTATCATCTATTGTTTGTGTGTTGTTTAAAATTGATAACTTAGTGCCATTGATGTCAGATTGGGTTGAAATATGACTGACTTTTTTATATGTTTCTGAATTTGTAAGTGAGTCATATGCCTCTTGACCCATGGCTACTGTATCTAAAGTCTCGATCTCTGTCTCAGCAGCTGTTGTTAGTTCGGATTTTTTGCTCTTCCTCCTTTTAACTAACTCTTCATTTTCTTTATATTGATTATTTTTAGATTGGATCTTAGGCAATAAAATGGCATTCTTTACCCCTTCTATTTCTGATTCCAAATACATGGATTCTGGTACATTCTGAAAAAAGACTGATTCATCATCAAGTGCTATGTCTCGAGGTAACAGTGAATTATTCTCCTGTATTATTGGAAAAGTGATATTAGACATTGTTGTATTTGGTGCTGAGTCTTCTGATTTGCTACTAATATCAAAAACACTGGTTGAAGCGGATATTTCAGAATTGTTCCATATATCTTGGGATTCCCTGAAATATTTTATAAAGTAAAATCATTAATTTATGTTATAAAAAATTGAAAGGTTCATATATAGTTGTATAAAGTTCATATACTAATTAATATATAGTTCATTATACTGTCACACAATACATCATAAATATCTCTAAAAATACATCCATTACAAAAAAACATTCAAGCAAAATTGGATAGAACTAGTAAATTACAATTTATTTTTATATTAGTTATTTTTATTTTCTTCTAATTGAACTTTTCAAACATTTTGTTATGGTCTATTACATTACTTTTCCATTATAAACTTATCTTTTTGACTCTCACACACACTCATGTCAATAAGGTGGAAAGATAATGAAATAGAGAAAGAGCATGGCCATGAATTATATTTTCCTCTCACTCACCGAGCTTGTTCAAATAATCATTAATCAGTTTAATAAAATACTAATTAAATATTTTTTAAATATT
>KZ806950.1:209627-223517 GCA_000696205.2 Oncopeltus fasciatus
TCTCTCTCTCTCTCTCTCTCTCTCTCTCTCTCTCTCTCTCTCACACACACACACACACACACACACACAAACACACACACAATACAGAAATTCTAAAAATTATATGGAGCTAGGACATTAGTAAAGACAACTTATACATATCATTATCAAGACATTTATGTATTTGTAAGGAAATATTTTTATTTAGGCCCTCTTATAACCTAAATTTATTGTAATACATAGATAACATGCTATAACTATGCCTATCTCAAAGATAAAATATGAATTTGGAATAAACAACCTTTTTCTTCAATTAAACCTCTTCCATTCCTTTTGACAAGTACAGCGAGTAATATTCACCAACATCTTGTGTTATCCTGTCATTATCTTTTCCTCCCATCATTGTTTTCTTTCTTTTATCTTTACCTATCTTGGTCCTTCCATCTATTTTATCTTATTCCTTATAAATTTTTTATTCTATGTGCCTCTTTGAGCTTGTTACGCCACTATAACTCTGAAACTCTTTCTTGGTGATGGTTTTTGCTCCGCAGTTAGTCATGTTTCCAGGTGTCTGTAAGACTAAACTCAGCCTCAGCTTCCACGTAAATTTTAAACAATTAATGAGAGGGAATAGAATAAAAAAATCTATCTGTCCCAGCCAGGAATCGAACCTGAATCTCCTGCTATCCGGGCTAGTCCTGGTAGCATAACTGGTAAATGCACCGGCCCGGATAGCAGGAGATCCAGGTTCGTTTCCTGGCTGGGACAGATAGATTGTTTTATTCTATTCCCTCTCATTAATTGTTTAGTCATATATTTGTTGCTTAATAGTACTAATACTACTATCATATATAAATGAGTATTTTCTGAAATAATATGCATGTAGGGACTACAAAATACATGATTATGTAGGATAGATTATCATAATAGATAAAGAGATAGAGATAGAGAGAGAGAAATGTTACTACTTTATTGTAAATTATAGTCTATAATTTCAAGTGTAATTATTTATCGATATTTTTTAGACTCTTTTTCGAACTTTAGTAGAATTTTCTTCTTTTTTTTTATAATATTAATAAAACTTATGTCTGCAAAAAAAATTTAAAATAGATATTTAATTTTCCTACGCTAATAGTTTGAAGGGACCATGGTAACATTATTACAGTTATTTTTTCCATTTCTTATGTATTTTTTACGATGTTAAAAAGGATCTTAGAAAAACATTTTTGTCTTTGAGAAAAATCTTAAACTAAAAAAAATAATCATTTATTTGACTTTGTTAGTTCACATGTCAAGAAGAGAATGAAAAATTATTTAATTTATTCGGTTCTCAAGTATTAAAATAATTAATAATTTGTTTAAAAAAAAAAAAAAAATTTCCAACTAAACATTAGAGATATATATTGAACAGATGTTATAATATATCTCAATTCTATCTGAGAGAGGAAAATTTTCTGTGGAATAAGCTTACTGCTCAGAGAAAGTTTACTAATAAAACAAAAAAAAACTTTAAGCAATAACAAACTCAAGGGAAAAAGAAGACAAAATTACTCTGTATTAAAAAGAGAATATGCCAAGGGAATTAGAGAATCTAAATTAAAGTCACGGAAAGTGTATTGCAATGATGTCCTTACTCATAATCCTTGGAAATGACCAAACTAGTTCACGGCTGGGAAATTACATGCGACTTTCCCGTCAGTCACAGTTAAAAAGCAAGTGAAATTTCCTAAAAATATAATTGAAGAGACCTATGCTCACATTCTCCATATGAGAATGCTTTAATTAAAGCATCCACCAAAGTTCCACTAACAGCTGATGGCGATCAGATCAGAGTCGTGTGATACAATGAATTATTTAAATAATAATAATATCAGGCAGTATTATCTTTGTAAGTAGAGTACCACGGTGGTTAAGACACTTGGTCCCAATACTCAAAGGGGCTGAATTTTTCCTTCTGTGCTTATGTTTGTAAAGCCCCAGGGGATTCTTGGTGTGCTCCTAGAGAAAAACATCAGGTCACCAGAATGGTGTTCTGACCCCGTGGGTCGAAAATAAACTCATCCTTAAGATGTATTTTCCCCTTGGGTCTCTGGACTGGATTGGTTCCTTTCTTTATAAAGGAAATACCAATCTGCTTTGCATCACTTACACGAGGTATTCACTTCCAGGCACAAGACGTTTCATGTGTAATAAATATACTAGAAGTATTAATAACTTTGTCACAGCTGTTTTCATTGACAGTCATTCAAGTCTTAAAAATGTTTCTTCAGCCGGTGTTTCGGCTAAGTAATCTACTTCTGCATCCACACGTGTAAAGTATGGGATAGTGCATTGTGTTCCTGCTCTTATGACCTCGGGTGTTCATGAACAAACTTCTTGCAACATTCAGCACATGTTTATAGCAAAATAACATTTGGATTTTAATTTAAAAACAACTACCATTCCCTGTAACGGTGACATGTAAATTAAAATGATTAACATTTAGAGACATTATTTTTATGTTTTCACCTTAACCCATTCTTGATTTGTTTTGTTTTTTTGCATAATGAGGGCAATTCTCTTAGAAGATCGATCTAACTGTTATTGAATTCAATGACACAGAGAAAGTTTACGAATTATTTTGATTTGAACATTATGTTCAATGCCACTACGGCTAATATTTATTTTTGAGAAACGCACTCCGGCCCTTATCGTACCTCTATCCTCAGGCCATTGACCCAGAGGTTACCCTCCCATCTGCAGCAAGGTCTTCCTTCTCGCTCTTCCTAGTCATCCACTCAGTATATATATAAGATCCATTTACCAATACAATAAGTAATTTGGAGTTCGATCAAAATGAAGATTTAAAAAAAACAATTTTCTTCAAAATGTGTTGTTTTTTTTTTTTAAATATTGACCAACGTTTCTGCTTACGAGTAGGGGAGCTCGCTGGGGGCGGGGGGCCGGGGGGAGCTCTGGTCAAAATGAAAAAAACCGTATCATTTTTCGTATGAAATTTCTAATCAGTCAAAAAGTTTTTTTTTTGTTTTTTTATTAACATTTTCACCGAATTCCAATTGCCTTTTTGTCCGCATATTTCCACAGTGAACAACTTCTCCATCTGAACTGTTTTACCTTTCTCTCATCTCGCTACCTATCAGTGTTACCCCGGATGGCTCATATCTGCTCCCGTGCCTCGGCTATCTAGTATAGTCCAATTCTCTGAGCTGGGAAGATTACTGACGTAAACATTTAATTATCTCACCTAACGTCAGTTTTAATTTGAGCAAAACGTATTTCCCTAATTTTCCCAAAGATAAGATCATATGGTATTGTTGATAGGCTTCTAGGATTTTATTTTATGGCATAACAAAATCTTTAGAGCTCCTTTTGCTTAACAGTCTATAGAACTCATTTTCAACTATTCCATAACCGCAACTGCGTACAGAAAGCTCTTTTTAGCAGATAGAAAAATCAAGCTATTCATTATGCTACCATGATTTAGCACATCAAATGTTATAAACATTAAATGAGATCGGGTAGAACAGGTGGGGGGAAAATAAAGAAATGTTATTATTAGATGATTTTTGTTGATACCTTCGTTGACCTTGACCGAACCCCAACAAAAATCAGCCAATAATAATATCTACAGTCAAAATAACTCTCCATTTGAAAGAAATTTTATGTTCACTATACTCTTTCTTCCACCTGTTCTTGTTTACTATATATATCGCAGCCGTGAGTGTTTTAATTTCTATATATCAGCTTGTCTGTCAACAAAGCCACAGTTTTCAATGTTTTACCACTAAATAAAAACTTAGATTATACAAATTAGAGAAACTAATAAAATATGGGCCTGGAAAATAAGGTTCTATTAAAAATAGTTCGAACAATAACAGCTAGATTTCAATTCAAATTAACGAAATGAAACTCAACAATGAATTTAAATTAATATATAAGCATTAGCAGCGTAACTATGAACATTTCCCAATTTTCATTGAAAGTTGGACTTAAATAAATAAGAGTAATGACTTTTTTGAAGGTATATGCTATTCAATTTTGAATATTAAAGAAAGAAAAAAAAGAAAAAAAAATGTATTTTAAGATAAAGATCCAGAGTCACGATGGTGAATTCACTCGTTTGGAATTCAAGGTAGAAGTCTAAAAATTAATTGACAGAGTGAAGGCAACACAAATTAAATGTTCTAATAAACAACGTTGAGGTTTATACTTCTCATTACGTAAGTTAGAATTAAATCAGATAAAGTAATCTCTGCGGGGTTCTTGATCTTACTAGATAACAGGAGTATGTAATCAGGTGCTTGCCTCTAAAGAGCTGTAGTAAAAACTACACTGGGGAACACATTTTTTGTTGAGTTAGATCTGACACTGTTTTTTCACTAATTCTTCGCGTCTGAATCTGAGAATAACCTCTGATTTTGTCTATCACGACAACTTTTTAAACTACAGGATATCCTCAGAAATCATACAAATCATGCATTTAAAATAACATAAAGTAAAAACGTACCAAATATACAGTTTACAAGACATTGAATGTAAGTTAAACCGAGTTCATACGTATAAAATTGTTTAATTAATGAACAGTACTTAAAAATCAAGATAAAAATTTGCAATTGTAGCTTTTTCTGGAGTGTTTAGTTTGTGTATATTCACGCTTAATGCTCAAACAATAGTCAGCCATCATATGTACGCCCCATCTACCTTGATACCTTGCTTCCATGACCTTCAAATCTTGACGGAAATGCTCACCCGCTCATCACTCACTGCACCAAGATTGTCTGGGAAAATAGCAAGGTGGCTGTGTAAAATATACAATTTAATGCTCATGTTGCAACCTAGCTCTTGGAAGCTTCCCAAGAGTTGCTGGAAAATTTCGGAGTATTTCAATGCTCGTGTATTTCCAAGAAAGTTTTCTTACAAAAAGGGAAAATCCTTGAAAACTAGCCCGGGGACTTCAGCTAAATGCGGTACTGAGCGTATAGCTGACGGTAAACTTGGATACTCTTATATTTCTTTTTCTTGTTATATACCGATGTTTTCACCATACAAGAGTAACAATCACCTGGATGATCTTTTGGCTCGCGCCAAATCATAGATATGCCAAATGGAAGCTTAGCATGTGTTCCCTTGGTCCACGTCCGTAAACCCTCAACACACTTTATGAGGTGCCCATGCTTTATCTTGATCACCAAGTTTCACTTTAAAATAGGCAAAATATACTTGTCTGACTGATGTTTGTCCTTTGACTGGGAATGGTAAAACCGCCACATTTATTTAAAAAACGAATCTGGGCTGTTTTCGCACTTTCGACGTGCAGGATAAGAGGTAGCCATAACGTTTCAGCTCAAACACACTATATATGTAGTTCTGTACACTTCCGTAACGAAATACTAAATACTGCTTACCGACACACAACGTTTCACCGCAGTATAACAGACGTAACTAAACAGGTAGGTATAGGACCAGCATGTGCCCCACCCACATAGAAACCGAACCTGACGTGATAAAAGAAAACTAAAAACAGTTTTGAAACCAGCATTTCTAATTCTATTAAAACACAGCTAAAAATCTAACTCAACAGAAATTGAGTTTCAAATTGTTACCCAGTGCTATTAATGAAATATTCTAAAACTAGTTTTTATTGTAATAAAAGATTATTTACAAAAGAAGAGTTTTTTGGCCGTAGATATTATTATTAGATGATTTTAGTTGGGGTTCGGTCAAGGTAGATCCAAAAAAATAAAATACAAATTTAAAAAAAGTGTATTTTTTAAAAAATTATCTGCCTACGTTTCTGCTTACATTGCAAGCAATCTTCAGGGCACATCTTCCTATCATGAGGATGAGAGAGGACGTCCTGTCCCTAAGTTCACATTTACTGGTCATGGAAATGTGAACTTAAGGACACGACGTCCTCTCTCGTCTTCATGATAGGCAGATGTGCCCTGAAGATTGCTTGCAATGTAAGCAGAAACGAAGGCAGATAATCTTTTTAAAAAATACACTTTTTTTAAATTTGCATTTTTTTTTTGGGGGGGGGGGGTTTTACTTGATGTTTTTACTTTTTTTCTACCTTGACCGAACCCCAACTAAAATCATCTAATAAGAGATTATTTTCTTTCCCATAGAGTACTTAGCTAGAATGTTTTTTCCTAATTGCTTTTTATTGCTTACTTATGCAGCTAAAGTCAAAATGATTAGGCTCAGTCGTAATAAAACCACAAGGGAATAAATAATAAAACAAAACATAAAATGTTTAGTTAGTAAGATGAAAAAAAAATAGATAAATACACCTTTTATTGGCTTACTAATATGATAATAATGATAGATCAGTATAGCTGAGACTTTGAATCACGTCCGAACTATCGTGCCATGAATACAAACGCTCATGATTGCCTATGAGATAATTTGCACGTCTAACCTACTACTTCCCCTTCTCTCTTGTTAGCTTGTATCAGAGTCAGCTGAATAGAAAATGTCAATGATACAGTATGGAGAATGCAATTTCCTTTTTTCAAAACTTACTTTTTCTCCTATTCAATTTTTATACATATTTTCAACATCTTTAGAATAAATAGTAAAGTCAAGTATAAATTTAGCAAATATGAATTTATCTACTAAAATAACAAATTAAATTACACTATAATATTTTTTTTCATATAACCTTTATTTACATATTACATACAGTTAAAAATAAATAAAAACATTTTGTAATTTGATTACAATGAATGGTAAAAAAAATAAATAAATGACATTAATGAAAGTCACATGAGGAGAGGTGACCAGTGACCACTCTCAAATTATTTACAGACTTTGTCCCCATGAGGTCGCGGAGCCATCTTCGTTCTTCGTTTGAGTCGACGGGGAGGGTTGAGCTGCGTTAGCCTCCCTTGCAACCACTTAGGGTCATTGGAGGGAGGGGCTATCTACAGGTTGCCACCCCATTCTAAACAGCCATGGCTTAGGACAAGCTTTTATTTATAAAGAAAAGATTGACCTGGGCGGGATTTGAACCCGCAGCGTCAGGATTGCGAGACCTGTACGGATCCCCTGAGCTAGCCTGGTGCCCCTAGGGGTTGGAGTTTGAAGACAAGGTCTTTGTTCACGTAGGCTTCGTCGGTCGTCAGATGTATTTTCTATTTCATCTTCCGGGTTGGACCGAGTCAAATTGTTCTTTTTTGCCGAGCTTTCATTCTCTTTTCAGCCCTGAAGAAGCCATCACATGATGTGCGAAAGCTCGGCAAAAAAGAACAATTTGACTCGGTCCAACCCGGAAGATGAAATGGTAAATACAGCCCTGAAGAAGCCATCACATGATGTGCGAAAGCTCGGCAAAAAAGAACAATTTGACTCGGTCCAACCCGGAAGATGAAATAGTAAAGACAAGGTCTTTGCTAGTGGATTAGGGTGGAATGGCAGTTTACAGTGGAAAAGGCTGAAGCGGGTAGAAATTAGATCCTTAACAAATGGAATATTAAAATCGTGGTGAAGAGAGGAATTGAATACGTAATAGGGAGCATTTGCGATTATTCGGAGGGTTTTGGATTGAAAGGACTGGATACTTCGGATGTTGGAAGGCTTGGCGGTGGTGAGTTATTAAGAACACCACAAAAAGGGAAAGAACATAGAAGGGAAGAAGCGTTAACTATAATAAATTAAAGATAAACAAATGTACAGTTACTTTTTTGAGCAATCACAAGAAGTGATTGCTCAAAGAATTTGAACAAATTCTCAAAATGGCAACTTGAGCAACATTTATTAGAAGCACATAATATGATAAAAATGATTTTGTACCTTCGTCTTTAGCTTATTTACCGAAGGAATATTAAGCTTTTAAACCTCAATTATTTTGGCCAAACTCATTTAGTGGAAAGGAATGAAATTAGAATGATAAGATATATATCTTATTTCCAAATATATAATTTAGATACTCTTTTTGAACTTTTGACAATAAATACCATGCAGACATGCAGAAATATGTGAGTGTGTTTATATATATTTATACATACGTATATCAGTTAATAGGCCGTCAGACTAGAGATTTATATTGATAACATCTATTGATTTTAACTATTATCAGCTTTGGTGGCAATCAAATGTTGGCTGTGAAATAATATTTTTTTAATTCTTTCAATTGATATTACTCGAATTTTTTTATTCTTAAATATGAGAAAAGATTGTTCACTGAACAATCAGCTTGAAATGGAATTTTTTTTTAAACTCGTTTTTAGCCACTTAGGGCCGTGGAGGGTGGTACAGATAGCCGCATTCTTCTACCCATGATCCAAGGCATGCCTTTATTTCTTAATAAATAATTAAATAAAAAGGACCAGATTAGTAAGACCTGACTTATGCCCTGTAGTATGCGGTGTTATGCGGTTTCCAAAGTAAGTATTAATTAGGTTAGACAAGTTATCAGCTTATCTGCCTGCAGACAGTGCTCGGACACCCAGGCCTAGTAACCCTCAGACAGGGTACTACCAATGGGAGCCAGCTGGATCCAGGTGGTTTCCTAACAAGGTGTTACTTCTCGATCCCTCCTTCTTGATCCTGGCTCGAATCAGGCCGTGGGTTGGGGTACTAAGTACTACTGCCACTCAGGCAGAGTTAGATTAGTGAGACACGAACGGCAATTCCGCGGCTAAAATGGCGCACCCCGTTGTCTTCGTCGGCTTATAAGATCTCAGGAACCCAATAGCTTTTAAGTGTGAATCGGTAATTTAAAATATATAATTATTATTGCATATTATACACAAATTTACTCTAATTTAGCACTAATTGCTATCAGTAGTATTAAAATGAATTGAAGACAGGTCTTAATTTGTGCGGCTGCTTTTATTATGTTTTTTAACTTCAATTTCGACCAATTAAGATCATGGAGGCTCGTCAGCACCCATGTTTTTGAACAAGCTTGCCCAGGGATTTAAACCCACAGCGCCTGGATTGCGAAACTTTATGAATATCTACCACGGCACCCTTAAGTGGTTACTGCGTTCCCCGGTTAAGAAAAGAGGCAGTGCTCAAGTGCAGGTCGTGCTTACAGTTAGGCAAGAAATTTAATTATGAAAATATGTGTTGCCTTCGATTTTCTTTGAAAATTAAAAAAAAAATAAGAGGGAATCATTTTCTAATGGAAGTAGAAGAGGCTGGAGTTGTTTAATGTCATTTGAATCCCTCTCTCTGCCTCGTGATGGAGGATACCGCTAGCTCAGAGTGAGCTCCTCGTGTGCAATTTGCCTCCTCGCTCAGTAGAAAATAATGCGTGAACAGCTGCCCCCCTCTGTTTATTAGCTGCACGGACAAGCCCACCTCATTGAGATTCCTCTTCCCCAGTGATGATTCCCATCTGAGTCGTGTTCCTTTTCCTCGGCCGGGGCCTCCGACCCTGAACTTTTTATTTCATTTTCACGTCTTCCCACCTTTTCCGGGTGGTAGCAGATCCCTTAGAACGGCCGTTCCCCTAAGTGTAAATATCCAATTAAGACGCGGGGGCAATACTTTTTCTTTGTTTTGACCGTAAGGTACCCGAGCTGTACACGTTCTTCGCGAGTAGCGACTATTTTAACGGATCTTCAACGACCCCAAATTAGAGAAGCTAAAAATAGGGTCCGTTAAATAAAAAAATAAGTAAAGTGAGTGTGTGTATGTGAGTGTACATATATATTTAGTTTCATCAAAGTTCATAGAACAAAATAGTCGTTAAAAAATAAATTTCTAATACTTATGTTCTATACTATTTAACGAAAACCACTTTTTAGGGAAGAAATTTTCGAATATACTATTATACTATAACTATGATTTTTGAGCACTTTTCCCATTTTACCTGGGTAGGTAGGGCCGGATGGCCAGTCTATGGTAGAGCAAAGATTAGTAGTCATATATTTTACACTCATTGTTCTCTAGGGCTCTTAAATTCAATTCTGTTACTTTATATATATATATATANCACACACACACACACACACACACACACACACACACACACACACACACACACACACACACACACACACACACACACACACACACACACACACACACACACACACACACACACACACACACACACACACACACACACACACACACACACACACACACACACACACACACACACACACACACACACACACACACACACACACACACACACACACACACATATTTTTTTTTTTTTTTAATTTGTTTTTAGAAGTATAAGGGAGAAGTGAATGTAAACGGTAAGATCACAAAGACTGGCTCTGGAATGTCAGGGAGGGGTTAGTGGATAAAGTGCTAGACCTGCATAGTTACATTCTCAAATATCTGCCTTAATATGCGTTTTAATTAAAACATTTTTTTTTTTTTTTAAATTAACTTTTATAGAAAATTAATGTTCGAAAATTACATTTTACTCCTATCAACATAATTTTTTTCGGAACGCTAATTTTGAGATAAAGATAATGCATTCATAAATTTTGGTTTTCCTATATAACCTTTCCTCCTCTCATCTGATTTCAGCCAAAAATAATTTATTTGACATTTTGCATTAGAAGACCTAAATGCCGATTCCTATATATTTGAAAAATAAGAAGGTACACAATTCCCGAAGATATATTAAACTTTATCATTAAAATGCGTTTTTCTATAAAATTTATAGAATATAAANAGAATATAAAAGTAATAAAATTATATTTTAAATAAATCCTGCCTATAATATTTTTCGAATTACTAATAATATCAAAAGTATTACAATTTCAAATTTTGATCTAATTCCGAACCCTCCTCCCTTTTAACTCGACCGATTTCAGCCGTAAAATTTGTGCTAACGTAATTACAGTCTTCCTAACGTGATATACATCCTTATAGGAAATATGCTAAATGCAAATAATTTGATGACTGCATCAATCGCTGGACTTATTTTATTTCTTCTTTTTCTGGATATTATAGGAATAGTGATCACTTTAGGGATTATATATAGGTAGTCTTTCCTGTTTTAATTAATTTATATTTGCGACCGGTTTCGGTGTCAATACACCTTCTTCAGCCACTAAGAACAGAATTATATCACAGTCAAAATCATTACCAACAAAAATTAATTTAACAATGCATTTATTGTTTAAATGTATGTGGGATAAAATACCACAATAAAAAAAATGTTTATAAAATTAAAAGTAAATAAAGAGAGTCGTTTCAATAGCTTGACAGTGTCAGCTCCTTCGAGCATAAGACGATGTTCTCGGAGGATAGACTCTCGACACAAGTGCTGGGAATTTAATAACTTATCTGGCTTGTCTCGGTGGTGTAAATGGTAACGTGCTTTCCCGGATAGCAGGAGATCCAGGTTCGAGCCCTGGCTGGGACAGTTAGATTTTTTTATTATATTCCCTTGCATTTGTTGTTTAAATTTACGTGGAATAAAATACCACAATAAAAATAATATTTCTATCAATTAAATTTTGAAATTAAATGAAATTCAATAAATAAGCTTTTAAAAATTAAGTAAATTAAATTTCATAAAATAATTATTTAATTTCCATAAATAAATTGCACGTCCATCCCATGAACCAGTCGGCGCCAGTCATGCTTAGCCTTTTCTTCGCAATGCTCGATCTTCTTCTAGCTGTTGTGAATGGTATTAAGCTTTGTTGTCCTTTAGATCCCTAATAAATTTATCGTTAAGAGTGAGGGGCGTTGAACATCATTTATGTGTCAGAATCTCTTCTCATACACTTGTAGTTTTCCCTGCCAATTATTTTGTCAAGTGAGCATAGAAGGTGAAAAAGTTTAATGTTTTTCAAGAAAATAGGTGGAAGCCTGAGAGTTTCAAGGGCTTTCGACATTTCCAAGTTAGTTCCCTCATTGGGAAATGG
Source organism: Oncopeltus fasciatus (assembly GCA_000696205.2). Lineage (NCBI taxonomy): Eukaryota > Metazoa > Arthropoda > Insecta > Hemiptera > Lygaeidae > Oncopeltus > Oncopeltus fasciatus. The sequence goes on from KZ806950.1 coordinate 221,459, forward strand.
GTATGCAGGGTTTGGTGCAAAGAACGGCAATTTTATGAAAACTGAAACACTATATTAGTAGTGTTAGTTAGGCGCCTGTTCTGTCTAGTAGTTGGAGGCAGTGGATCCAGTAGTCGCCTCCCAGCAATGTGCTGTAGGAGGACCCTTGAAGTATGTGTCCACCGGCGGTTAAGTGGTGTCGGGACGGGGGAGAAATCTGAGTTGTAGGTTTACCCAAGAGCGAGTTCTCTTATTCCAACCTTTTCTTCATCACATCACTTGGTTATAAAAGATGCCGTCTATAAATTACACAGGTAATATATCGAGAAGTGAGAGTGAAAGAGAGAGAAGGGGGAAAATAATAATATTAATAAAAGTTAGAAGGCGGCTGGATGCGAGCCTACGACCGTGCCTAGCTGGGAACTTGCAGGGTTCGCAGGCCGAGAGTGGCTCATCTATCTCAGCCAGGTCGAGTAACAACTGCTTGCTTCGTACCTGATTGAGCAAATTGTTGGCAAGAATATGTCATTCCCCTCCACTAAACAGAGATAGATTGTTCACAGTTTTATGTGAATTTTTCTCTAAGTTCTTCATAAAAGATGCAAAACTACATCTTAGTTCTCTGGAAAGTATAAAAAAAATATACTTAGTTATGAGGAACACAAAAACGTGCTGCTTACCCAATGACTGACTATCGCCGAATCAAGTGCGAGAACTAAAAGTTTTTTTTCCATGTATCGTACGTAATGTTTAGATAGAGAGTAGTGAAACTCAACACAGATGTGGTAAAATAAACTTTGTAGGAATTACAAAACCAAATTGATCAATTTATTTGGAGGAGGAGTTTACCTGTACTTAAGATTTTAACTTTACAGTTTGTAAGCCGAAATTTTTAAATTTTAGTTTTATTAATGAAATTTGGCATGTTGGTCTTAAAAGTAAAATTTAAGGCTTAGTTCGTTATAAAGCGAAATCGAACGAATAGGAGGCAATCTAGGCCCTATCAACAAGATTATTTTGAAAAATAATAGCCTAGTAAAAATTTATTTTCCTTATTGATGTCATTATCATGGTTATGCTTTTGAAAAACTTTCTGTTTTTCCCCAAATAACTTCTTTAGTACATCTGCACAATTTACGTCACGCTTATACTTTGAAAATATACTATTGTGATAGGTCATTTGCTTACTGAGTTCTTTGGACCCTTATTTGTAACCTTAGCACAAACAACTGTAATGTTATTATGTATATTATTTTAAAATTTGTTTTAAGTTAATTGTCATTTATTAATTTTTAAAAATGGAGAAAGCTTCGCTACCTATAGCTTTTTATCTGAATGTAGGGTTTTATTTATTCTGCAATTTTTTTAATAGATATTACAATATAGATATTACTGTTTAATTTTGTAAATATAATTTAATTTTTAGAATGGAGAACCAGACAAAACTGGATATCAGCAAGTGGCATTGAGTGCTTATTATAAAGCAATTAGTTTTCACCCAAGCAATAATTGCATTACTTTAGGACCTAATGCTGAAACAATACCAATTGCCAATGAAGATTTTGAATCCAATACTAAAAAAAATCAGCTCAGTTTTTCAGATGACCATTCGTCTTTTTATAGTTGTAAAAGCTCTTATCAAATGAAAAATGGCTCATTTCCTGCTGATCCAAGTATTTCATCTAATACTTTAATACAGATTAATAATGAACAGTTAAAGGAATCTGGTTCTGAATTTTGTATAGGCGAGTTACAGGAGGAAAAGGAAGAGAAGTTCATCCGTAAAAGAATTTTAACATCCCTTGAAAATATTTGTCTTATGGAATCTCAAGTAAGTGATAAACAAATTTATGTTTTAATTGTGATACAGTTAGAGGAATCTTGATAGTCATTTGTGTTTTTAGTAATTAGTAAAAAGGACATTGCTCATTCATTACTTTTGTAGTCATATATATTTATCCTTTAATACAGAACATTTATTAGATTAGATCTTTAATTATTAATATTTAGGATTTTTTTTCCCAATTGTAGCACTGTTTCTTTGTAACTACAATTATATATTTAATATTTATTAAATATA
>KZ806950.1:223543-240744 GCA_000696205.2 Oncopeltus fasciatus
TTAATATTTATTAAATATAATGAGATATCCATTTAAATAATGTGTATGATCTTAATATCATCTAAATTTAAATACACATCATTTAAATTTTGGTGATTAATTCATATTTAAATTGAAGAGGGCTTTCAAACTTAAAATTTTAGCTTGTGCTACTTGAAAGTTCTTCAGAAACTGAATAAAAAATTTTTAACATAATTTCATAAGGCTTGAAATTTTGAAGACTATTGGGATTATTTATTAAGAAATTTGTGAATTCATTTAGGGTTGGTGACAGGATATATTTTGTGTTTCTTTAAAAGATATAAGAGTTGTGAATGTACTATGTTTGTGTGCACGTGCATGTTTGTGTGCTTGGGTTTCGTAGAATCTATGTGTTTAAGGCTGAATTATTAAAAATTAAATGTGTTATTGAAATGTGACTGAATCAAACCATATTTAACCAAGGTTTCTGTGTAATAAATTTTATAATGAAAATTTGTTAATGAATTCTAAAGTAAATACATGATTTTTTTTAATTTTTTATAGTAGTGTTATAAAAATGTTATTTTTGCTTTGAGTTCTAGCCATTAAAGCTATTAGGTTTTTCTTTTATTAATTTTTTTTTGTTTGTTTAAGGACAAAATAATTAGTATGAGAAGAGAATGGTTAAAAAGAAATGAACAAGATATGTCACGCTTGCAGGAAGAGCTTAACACTTCAAAAAAATTATTTGAAGAAAAAATGAAAGATGATATCAAGAAGAGAGAAATTGAGATAGAAGAAATATCTCAAGGAAGTCCAGTATCTGTAAATATAATTTTCTCATTATATTAAAAATTGGGCATCATAATTTCAATAATGCACATATTCTTTTTATGTAATTTAATTTAGGAACTTCATGACCAGAAAGAACCAAAAACCTGGTTAATGTCTAATTTTAACAAAATGGAAGATACTAACAAGAAAGTAAATCAACCTGAAATACTAGAAGTGCAGCAAAATCCTCTGCTTGTTTCTAAAAGTTCTAACGCATCACCAATGTAAGCAAATACTTAGAATGTTTTTTTCTTTGTTTATTCTACCAGTTTCAGATTTTTCATTCATTACATTTTTTTTTTTCTATTAATTTTTATATTAGAACTAGATCATCAGCTTCGCATATTTCTTTCACATTTATAGTGTCCTCCCCTTTTCCCACCTCTCTAATAAACGACCTTCAAACTTAATGAGCTTTTATAATTTGACAAATTCAACCCTAAATTTTGTTGTTTATTCTTACCATAAACCCACTTTTAGCAAATGCCAGTCATTTTACACTCTCAAGTTGTTGCTCTGGGTTGCAGACTAACAATTAACTCCTTCTACAGGTAGATCAGACCCACATACTATTGTGTGATTTGGTTTCCCTTTTTATATATTTTTTAATGAATGCAAATTAGAAAATTCAACAAATTAGAGCAATTCAATAAAATATATCATACAAACCTGTCAGCCTATGAGATAGGTCTATGGATTATGGAAATCAAATAAATTGTACAGCCCACTTAAGCAGCAAGTGAGTGTTACTTAAAAATGTGATGTGAGAAATTAATGTTTTAGAATTGAATTTAAAAAAAAATTTGTTTAATAGGATTACAAAAACAGAAGTTCATGGCAGTGTTATGGTGAGTGAAGCACAATCATCAATGAAGGAGGATACTCAGTCTATTACTTTCTCTGAGGTAATAACTAGCATACTTTTTTTACTTAATACTCACTCTTGTGTTGACCTATCAACTTCAAAATACAATGCAGTTGGAATCGCTCTTTGTCGTTCTTCTTGCCCTTGTGATAAATTCTGTGTTGATAACTTTAATTAATAATTAATATAATTTGAAGCTTTATTAACAAAAATTTGTTAAAAGTTGAGCTTCTATGACTAAATCTAAATCTACCAAATCCCATACATTTTTATACATTTAGTATAAGGAAAATGAGTTTAAAAACTCCCCTTAAGTTTGGCCAAAATTCAATGGGTATATTATATTTTAAAACAATGACTAAATATGATATAGTAATAAAAAAGATTAAATTTATAAATCTTTATCAAATGTATCATTTCCCAATCTAGCTCATTTTTTATTATTAAGAATAGAATAGTAGCGCTTTAGGGATTGAGAGATGGGAAATTCTTTTAACTACTTATCTAGTAGTTCAACTGTAAAAACCCTAAATTTCTTGTTTAACTAATTAAATTTCATACTAGTTGAAAAACAACTAAGCTTAAAATAGGAAAGCAACATTATGCAGATACAAGGTACTCATTTAGCTTGTTGAATTTTTTTTTTTTTTTTTTTAAGCCACATTCATAACAGCTATTTTTCTTTTATATTTCCATCCAACAGCTTATAATCTTGGAGTGTAGAACTATCTATAAGTAGACATTTTAAATACTCACTTTATATAGGTAGAGTTGGCACTGCATAGGCTTTAGTATCTTTTAAAAAGCATGTCAGGGAGAGAATCACACCCATAGTACCTGACTTGCTACACAAACAGATTCTTGTGGCAAAACTGGCACCCTCATTTAATAATTATATATTATATATTTAAAACATGTAATCAATTTTTCTAAACAATTGTCTGTTTTCCTTTTTAAGTAACNCGGATAGCAGGAGATCCAGGATCGATTCCTGGCGAGGACAGATAGATTTTTTTATTCTGTTCCCTCTCATGAATTGTTTATAATTTACGTGGGATAAAAAACCACAACCAAAATAAAATATTCAATATTATAAGTCTGCAATTCTACACAGCCTCACTTTTGAGCAATGTTCAGAAGAATAACTATGATATTTTCAAATATGGTATAAAATTAATATTGTAAAAATAGATATTTTTTAACTCAAAAATTATCAGTTGGTTAACCAATAATAATGAGTCCAATGTGCTGTTATGTTATGGTTATGTATTATATCAGGTGATATATGTCAAGGATTTTATAGGTCTTATTAACTGAAGGGTTATATATCAAAGATGTTATATTATGGTTTTATATCAAGGGATTATTAGGGGTTATATCAAAAGATTTGGTGTCATATGAATGCCTTAGGTGAAATATCAAGGACAAGCTGTTACCAAATATACTGGCAGCATTGGGCAGGGGAAGGTAGATAACTAGTGGACTTAGAGATAGAGACTGGCATGAATGGGCTCTATCAAGTAAAGTACACCATACTCATGTAGGAATAGCAAAAGGAAGAAAGGAAAAATATACAACATAATAAAGTAATACTGGCTGAAAAAGTTGCTCTCTGGCAATGGAAAAAAAATTAAAATTTATGAACTGAAATTATAAATAAGTAGTAGCTCCAGAATCAGAATGATTAAATTTATAGCGCAGCTCATAATGACAGCTCAAAACAACTGTCAGCGACAGAAAACCATTAATTGTAACCAGGGAAAAGAAAGAAGACATTTTTTTAAAACAATTTTGTTTTAACATTGCAAAAGTTTTTATTTTTCTTTCCTAACACACCTTGAAAACTTAAACAGAACTACTTATTAAGTCAGAATATAAAATTTTTGAGCTAAAGAGGAAAGATCAGAAGATTTCAAAATTCTTTGATTATAAATATTTAAAACATGTAATCAATTTTTCTAAACAATTGTCTGTTTTCCTTTTTAAGTAACCTTATTATTTCCTGCTTTATTGATTTAGTTAATACCTTTTTCAGAATTTTAGTTAGTAATTTTGTTTCAGAAGGCACTTTCAGACAAGAATAATTATTTTGGGGAACCAAGAGAAAATTCCTCTACTCAGAGGTCCAATACTCTCCCACTTAATATTGGTAAGAGGAAATGTATTTATTTATTTTAGGCATATGTAACCCTTTATATCTGGTATGATAGTTATGGGAGAAAATTTCCTTGCATTTTAATGGATTTATTGCTTTGACTTTCCCCAAATAAATTTGTATTATAGTTCCGTAAATTACAAACCTGTGCTACTTTATTTCGTGGTATGTGTCATGAATGGAAGTGTTTCAAGTGTATTTTTAAAAATCAAAATTCTTTTGGAAACACTTTTGATTTAAACTGTGAATAAAATTATTAGTAAAGGAGAAGGGGGTTCTATAAAAAAAAATACAATTTTATAAAAGAGTACTTTTTATTGTTTGCCCACATTTCAGCTTACATTTTAATGTGAGGCGGTACAAAGGGAGAGCAGCCTGCATCAAAGGAGGCAATATTGGGAAAAATGGGTAGGAATTATTTTGGATAAATAGCCTAAGGAACTAGGAGACAAGTTAAAAATGTTTATTTAGGAGGAGGACTAACGGTTTTTCAGAATGTTGAAAATGTGTGAATTAGTTGAAGAAATTTGTTTGTCAGTTCTGTCATTAACTTTGTTGTGTTGTATGTTTATGTGAACGGTTTCAGATATTAAACATTTGTGTTCATAGGGTTCAGTGGAAAGAATGTCATATTCATGTATCAAAGCATATGTGTGTCCTTCGTGAATGATGTTTTTTGAGGGCAGTTTTTATTTTTTTTAAGTTTTTAATGGTGTTTGTAGGGGAGCCCTTAGAGAGAAGGATAGTTACACATTTAATATTTTTGTTGTGGAATGTCTTGTCAGAGAGTGTCAATGATCTGTAAATGAAATTTTTGGCCATATTTATTTTTTTATGATGATGGTGAGATGAGTTGAAAAGAAGATGATCTGAGTAAGTGTGCTTAGTGTACCAGTCAGTAGAGATAGAGCCACTAGTGTTATGGATGATAAGGGTGTCAAGGAAGGGGAGTTGATAATCAGACTCAATTTCTATGAATTTTAGATGGGGGTGATAAGAGTTTAAAAAAGTAAGGATTTGGGGGATTTTTTTCTGGATTAATAAAGAGGAAAAGGCCATCAACATATTTTTTAAGGAACAAAATGTTGAGTCAAGGTCTAGGTAATATTGGAAATATAAGAAGCAAGGTTATTTCCCATAGACACCCCATCTATGCTTCCCAACAGAAAGTTACTTTGGTCATATTAATTTCCTTGGTAAAGAAGGTAGACTGAAGTGCAACATAGGAAAAGGGACTTGAGGTTAGTGGACCGGGTAAGAGTTTTGTGATCTTGGATCGTAGTCCAGTGTTTGTTAACAATTTAGAGGGCTTTGTCAATGGTCTGAGAGATTCAGCATTTAGGGAGCAAAGAATATAACCTTTTGGGATAAGAAGGGATTCATGTTGTGTTTTGAGCTCAAAGAGGTTTTTTATGTCATAACGGTTTTGTTGACTAAGAATCTGTAGGGATGGGACGAGAAATTTGGTGAAGTTTGGGTGAAGGAAGGAGAGTTAATATTGGCAACAAGAGGGTGGAGGGGGTTCTGTGGTTTGTGGATTATTGGGTGGCCAAACATCTAGCTGCTTAAGAATTGTAAAGAATGAGTTTGTAGTATGTATATTTGTTAAAATGGAGAGTTTTTGACTGTGGAGATTATTAATAGAGAATTTGTTAGGATTTGGGTCAAGGTTGATCCAAAAAAAATACAATTTAAAAATGTATATTTTTTATTATATGCCAGTCTTTCAGCTTCACAATGTCATAAAAAAACATTAAGTGATGTACATTATTAATACATAAAATTGCCATAACTAAAAGTAATGTGATATCAAATGCTGTGGAAAAACAATGACAAATGTGTAGAAAGTTCACCACACCTATCATGAAGGTAAGAGGGTATGTCATGCCACCGGGATCAAATGTCCATGACTGCGAGATAGAGTTTGGAAATTAGGAGAAATTTATGAGATGGGCAATGTGGGTGGTGAAATAGTGGGGGTATGAGGAGGTAAGTACAACAGGAGAACTGCCTGCATCATAGGGGGCAAAACCAGGAATTAAGGTTGGATTAATTACAGATAAGTAGCCTAAGGAAGTAGGAGACAAGCTAGGTTTATTTAACCGGAGGTTTAATGGTTTTTCAGAATGTTGAAAATGTTTGAACAAGTTGAAGAAATTTGTTTATGTCAGTTCTATAGGGTTCATTGGAAAGAATGGTAATGTTACAAATTTGTAACAGAAAAAAATTAAAACTGCCCTTACAAAATGTCATTCACAAAGGACACACATTTGACTTTGATAACATTACCATTCCTTCCACTGAACCCTATGAACACAAACGCCTATTATCTGAAATCGTTTACATAAACTTACAACACAATCCAGTTAACGACAGAGCTGACAAAAAAGTATCTTCAACTTATTCAAACATTTTAAACATTCTGAAAAACAATTAGCCCTCCTCGTAAATAAACCTTTCAAACCTGCCTTTTAGTTCCTGAGGCTAATTATCCAAAATAGTTCCTAACTATTTTTCCCTGTATTGCCTCCTTTGATGCATGACACTCTCCCTTCGTACCTACCGCCTCACATTCCCCACCTTTCTCGTGTTTATCTTGAGTTTTCCTAATTTCCAAAACTTACCTCTCAGTCATGAACATTTGATCCAAGTGACATGTCCCCTCTCACCTTCATGATAGGTAGGTGTGGTGAACTTTCTACACATTTTTTTTTTTTCTACAGCATTTGGTATCACATTACTTTTAGTTATGGCAATTTTATGTAATAATTATACTTCAATTTTTTTTTTATGGCATTGTATTTCAACAGTCTTGAGATGGCTTACAATGTAAACCAAAATGCCGGCAGATAATAAAAAACATCTAATAATAATTTCTATGGACAAAAATTCTCCATTCAAAAAATACACATTTTTTAAATTATATTTATTGGATCAACCTTGACCAAACCCCAACAAAAAAAACCTACTTGTATTTTTTATTATCTACCAACTTATTTTAATGTGAATAATATTGTTTGGCCCATGCAGAAGTTTTAATTCCTCATTTACAAAACAGTCATAATCTGATCAAAAGAACTTCAAGTAAGTTATAAACAATGTAAAGTGCAATTCTGTTAATAAATTTTGGTTTCAGTTGTGTAAGATTTATTTTTAAAATCTGAAAAAAAAAAAAGTCTCCAGTAATGTTTTTAATACATAAATTATTTACACCTAAGGTTCCTCAGGCAAGGTCTAGTTTCTTATTAAGACAAAAATTCATCATCTATGATGGGCTTGAGACAAAACAAAATTACATACTAGATATAATTTTAAATGAAGTGTACTGATTCTTGTCAGATCCGGTCTAGTCTCTCTTCACACTTTCATTTTTCTAAAATTGAATGATTTTCCAAAAATTTAGATTCACTGCAGTCATTAAAAATTTTTGTCCTTAACTTTATGTCTATTCAAGAGAGTAGTCTTAACATTTTTACTTATTCTGAAGTTACCCTCTTCCATATATACATATTTATTTTAAAAAGTCTATTCCTGATATCGTACCAAAATACCATTTACTTATCTTTATGGTCTTTTTAGAAGTTGAATTTTCTTAATTTAATTAATACTATGAACTCTTTGGGAGTCCAAAGCCTAAACTTAATGTATTGATTATGATCTAGATGATGTCTTTGAACCATTAGGTAGCATAACAAAAACCCCTATTTGTTTCTGTTTTTTTAGCTATGTTTTAGCTCTGGTCCACTGCTATTGTGTAAAACATGTAGCTTTAAATTTCTTTACTTCAATTATATTTAATTTAACTTCTTGCTTTTATAGTGTTATCCATATTATATTGCTCTCTTGTTATTCATTTCTTCATTAAACATTGTTATGCCTCTTAGTTGTATTAAGAAAATATAAAATGAGAAATTTACTGCATTAAAAAAATATTATTTTAAATTAAAAATAGGCATTTGTTTAGATTNGTAAGTATGTCTGAGGACCGTGGAAGCCTACGTGAACATAATCTATCTTTATTTTCAAAACACAGAAACCTGTTTTCTTTATTAAACTTGATTTGTACTATTTTTCTCTTTTAAATAGAAACAAGGTGAGGATGCTGTATCTGTTAAATCTGACAGCGCTTTTCCCATTGCACTTGTTGTTTTGGAATTATTTAAAAAATTCCCTGATTTCGGTGAACTGTTGATTGGTGCATTTCACAAGAAATGCCCTTATCTTGTTCCCATCTACTGGATAAAAGAGGAAGGCATGTCAAATGAGGATTACTATAGGTATGAAATTAGCTGTCAAAATTTTAGGGATTAATTTACAACTTGCTTGCTGATCCTCTATTTTTTTTTTTTTTTTTTCAAGCCTCTTAGTTTTCTAAAAGCTAGGTAGCAATAGTTTCAAGGCTAAAATAGCAATGCAATTTAAATCACTTTATTTATTTAATTTTTTTTTAAATAGATCCAGAGACTGAAAGAATTTCAAGTGTAATGGCACACTATATGAAATATTGGAAAATATACAATGTTTTGTCTACTTCATTGAAGGAGTTTATTAACAATGATTCATTGAAAAAATTCAGATCTGATTGTCAGGTACGTGAATTTATTTACTCTTGATGACTGTTTTAAGTAGAAAATATAATTACCAGAGTTTTCAATCGATAAATTTATTTATTCAGTTTTTAATTTTACTTTTAATTTATATGCAATAAATAATCTAAAGGGTTATTGTCTCTACCAATGAATATAGAACTTTCATACCTTCTATTATCCATCTTCATTGGTTTCTGCAAACCATCTTCTGTTGGCGAGTGCTTTCGGACATTGTCCATCTTCGAGGCCGAATACATGTGTTCACTGTCACTGTCTGTATTCAATGGCCTCGGAGATGGACAATGTTCGAAAGCACTCGCCAACCGAAGATGGTTTGCAGAAACCAATGAAGACGGATAATAGAAGGTATGATAATATGCAGTAAGTGAAAGTATATCATTCAGGCAAAAATGTATGGCTGTTGATGTGATAGAATATTTCTTAACTTCGATAAAACCAAAATTTTACTTATCAGTTATAAATATTTACCATACTACAAGCATTAAGTGGTATTAAAATAATTCAAAATATGTTGACTCTATAAAATTTCAATTATTTTCCCTCCAATGCTCCATGATCTACCAGGTGTCCGCAACTAAACATCTCACTACAAAATCGAATAAACCTTTCAAACCTTGGTTTGCTCATAACTAGAAAGACACTTTTAAAATAAAACTGCTATAAAGTAGTATGCAAAACACTCATACTCCTGATACATAAGCATGCAATGTATGATTTAACAAACACTAGCTCGAGTGTGATACACTTCCGACACCCTGACCACAAACCTCATCCCAAACACATACTTAATTCTGAAAATTAAGATTTTACCAAACTATCAATCCACTTTCCCACCAACTTCCTCTTCTTTTTTTCTGTGTGAGTGCATGCTTTGGTTTAAATAAATTAATTTCTTATTAGCTCTTGCATTTAAGTTACTTAGTTACATTTTTCTTTTTCTGTGATGTTCTAATCCTCTCATAACACATCTCCATTTTAAAAAAAACCAGTCCCTCTACAGGGTATAGAAATTTGTGAGGGGAGGGGGAGGGCTCATGTTAAGGATGTGTTTATTCCCTACCCATAGTATACTGTTAAAGAGTTTTGGTCAGCACACTGTTCTGGATACCTGATTTTTTTTAATTCAATGAAGAATGGCAACCATTTAGGGCTGGATGTTCCCAGGAGCACATATGGGTCATTCTAAAAAGAAAATTTTTTCTATGAACTGTGAGTTTTGCGCCAGAGATCTCAAGAGCCCAGTGCCCTGACAATTGAACCCACATCTCAATATTTGTTCTTAATGTTACTTATTTCCTTATTTGTATTTGAATATTTTATTAATTGCACATTTTTATTTGGAAATTTTTAATCTAATTTTTATCTATTATTAATTGTTAACATTAAGTTATTATTTTTAAATAAGTCATGTATTTTCATGGATGTTTTTTTTTTTCACTCACTTATGTAAAGATCTATAGTTTATTCTTACCCATCACTTATAAGCAATTATTAGCGTATTAGTTGACCAAGTTTGCTTTGTTTATCCAGTTACAAGATTTCTGAGTCTATTTACCTCAGTCTTTACAGAACACTTCCTAGTAGTTAATGTCCACAATAGTTGGCATTACAGCTATACTACTGTCTTATTAGTTCATTTTTGCTCGTTAACTAACTCAATCTTTCCTTTTCTGATAAAAAAAAAAAAGTTCATTCTTTACTAAAGTGGTAAAAAGTGGGTGCTTAAGTAAATTAACATTCATATGCCATATTAATTTCATGACTATCATGTTTGGTAAATAGTAGGTTTTTTGATATGATATTTAATAAACCCATGGTAACAAAAATACTTACACATACTAAATTATTGCATACAATACAACATAAGGAACTGACTTGGAGGTAACTTACAAACTTACTGCCTTTCTGGTTATAACTTACGAATGTTACCAACCTGACTGTCTTGTGGAAAAGCTTAATGCCTACTTGTTTTCAGAATCAACTAATTATATTGCTTGACAAATGTGTATATATTTATGTACCCATTATTTCTTAGTCTAGTCTAAATATGTCTATAACAGTCAAATAGAATAGTTCAAATATTGTTATTTCATATGGAAAAAATATGTAAGTGACTTAAGATGGGCACAAGTATCCGTTACAGGTTGATTAATAGTATTCAAAATTTGATGCTAATTGCTTGTGTTTAGTGCGAGTTTTGAGCAAGGAATTAAGGCACTAATTTGAAAGAAACTTGGCAATATCAAGAGGCATGACCTCGGCAGGCATGGGTTGTGAGATTGTTATTATGTAAGGGGTGTAATTATGAACCCACTACTAGGTAATCATATGATCAAGATAAATAAACTGACAAGTCTAACATCCTCTTGGGCCTTTCTAATAAGTAATTTTTTATTAAACCATGTTTCTATGTACTTGTGTTGCTAATTTATTAATTGATTATATTACTAACTTGAGTTATTTTGAGAAAATATTCTTTCAATAGTAAAAAGCAGCATGTTCAAGTGAAGGCTACTCCAGATGTATTTGTTTAAGTCCTTAAATACTTTACAAATATAAAGACTGTCCTTAAAAAAAAATTGCACACAAATAAAAAAATAATGATAATACCATACAAATACAAATTATTTCCATCATTATTCTATTACGATGTGGCGCGTCCTGGTAGCACAATTGGCAAGTGCACCGGCCCGGATAGCAGGAGATCCAGGTTCGTTTCCTGGCTGGGACAGTTAGATTTTTTATTCTATTCCCTCTCATTAATTGTTTAAAATTAACGTGGGATAAAAAACCACAACCAAATAAAGTTATTCTATTATATTGCATTTGTTATTATTTTTTTATTTTTTATTTTTTTTTTTTACAGAAAGCTGTTAATGTTCCAGTAAATGCCATAAGTGGTGTTACTGCTGCTCATTTGATTGACAAATTAAATAAGTTGACTTCATTATTATCCGGTGAATCAGTGCTTGTGAGCAACAAGTCATTCAGTCCTTCTGCACATCCTCTTGGCATTAAATATTGCATGTTTCTTTTAGCTGAGAAAATAGTGGTATTTTTTGTTTTATATGATTTATTTATAGTTATAAAATTATTTCATTGACAAAATACATAGGTGGGAGTAGAAGGGGAGGAAGGCATAAACCTACATGTCAGTAACATATGAAAATTATGTATAAATTAATTGATAAATTTTTTATCTTCAATAACTAAATTAATTTTATCTACTTATATACAGGGTAAAAAATTATTTAAAATAACTAATTCATATACATTATAAAATGATAATGATGTTTTTGAGGGAGGAGAAGATCAAACTCTAAACACCTGCTGTACTGTGGAATGTTTATCCCAGAATCAAAACTGATGGATCAGGAATATAGGGATCTGTGTAGTGAAGTTTGAGAGTCATCCTTTTTAGTAGTATTTTCTCAAAAACTTTTAAAAGCTTGGGGAGAAGAGGAGTGGTTTTTCAGTTTTTGGAAAGGGGATAACTTCAGAGAATTTTTAAAGAATTGAGAAGTGGGTAGTTAAGAAAATGTTATTGTATAGATATCCTAGGGATACGATGCTATCTCAAGGAGGTGGTGAGAGACTTGGGAGGTGATAAGGGCTTTGCATTTCAGCAAGTCAATAAGATTGGATCTGACATCAAAGTTGGAGTAGGGGAGAGTGGAAGAGGAGAGTTGAGGAAATTTTCAATATTTGTGATGAGTTGGATTGGTCCTGAGGATTGGGGCTGGGTCGGATTGGGGCGACACTTGCTCAGGTCATCTTCTCCACTTTAACTCATCTCACTCTCATCATCAAAAAATAAATGTGGCCAAAAACCTTATCTACAGATCACTCACACTCTCTGACAAGACATTCCATAGCAAAAATATTAAACGTGTAACTGACATCCTCCTCTCTAATGGTTTTCCTGCTCACACTATTAAAAAACTTGTATAAGAATTCTTTATTTCCACTTCTCTAACTATGCCCCTCCCCCAAAATAATTACCTCATTTTTCGTTCTCACCCTTATATTCCAAAACTTTCTAAAAATATTAAATCTCTCAGAAAAACTTCCCCTAATCTTAAGCTTGCTTTTTCCACTAACAACAAACTAAAATCCATTTACACCATCCTTTAAGACCCCATCTCCCTTCCTAACAGAACCAATGTTGTTTATAATATTACTTGTTCCACTCCTAATTGGCTCTTACATTTGATAAACTAAAAACCCTATTTCCCGTAGAATTAATAATCATAAAAATGATGTAAAGAAAAAACTGCCCTCACAAAACATGTTTTTCATGAAAAACATACATTTGACTTCGAGAACATTACCATTCTTTCCACTGAACTCTATGAACATAGACGCCTTTAATCTGAAACCATTCACATTAACTTACAACACAATCCAGTTAACGACAAAATTGACAGAACAAATTTCTTCAATTTATTCAACCCCATTGAGACATTAATTTAAAAATTAATGAATTTAACTAATTCATATAACCAAGTGAACCATGTTCATTAAACCATTCATTAATATAAATTGCTACAAATTCAGGTATCAAATATTATTATTATATAATCATTTCTCATGCCAATATCATGGGTCTTATTCCCAATGATGAGTCAAGGAACATTAATATCTTCAGAAGAAATTAAGAAAGTGTTTTTCATTAGGCAAGGCATAGGATGTAATACTTGTCATAATTGAACTATCTATATATCTTTGATCACTTCCAATTGAACCAACAAATTATTCAATATTTTGGGTACATAGTTAATAATAAAGGTTTAAAAAAATTTAAGCCGTTTCCCACTGTAGATTGCCTAAATGTTTATCAATTTAGAACTTTTCCTGAGTTCACTAATTACTATAATAAGTTATCCCAAATTTAGCCACAGTATTATTTCAACTGATAAGACTATTAAGCATAGATTAACAGTCTTATCAATGGAAATAAAAAAGCTTCAGACTGGACTCAGCTATATAAAAAAAACTCAGATCATAAAGAAATGATACTATGCCAAAACATACTCGTTTTCTTTAACTTAGATTTATCTCTAGCTATTGCAGCAGATGCTTTGCCTAAGAGGTTAAATACTGTCTTAAATATTTTTTGTTGGAATTAGTAACCCAACAACATCCCCAACTCTCCTAACCAAAGCTGAACGTCGCTGCAATTCAGTTGATGAAGAACCAATAGCTATTTTACTGGGGGTTAAGCAAATTTTAAAATCCTTTTATAGTCAGTAATTTAAACTTATTACTGACCAGATGCCCCTTTTCTTACATTTGATCAACTCAGATCACAATCAGTTATGTCTTAAATAGATTATTCAATCATGACCATTTTCTTTTTGTATTAAACTATGCATTAGATATTATGAATGAACATACAAATACAAATTTTCCCCCAAGAATAGGATACTTCAAATTCAATTAATGACACTGTACTAACCCAATTCATCTAGCTGTAAATTTTACCTATAAATCCAGAGATCATATTTATCATATACAGAAACTACAATGAAGAATACTCTAAAACCACTATTTAAAGCACTTATGAGTGGGATATGTATTAGAATTATAAGAATTAGACTTTCACAATGGCAAATTCTCTGTTCATCTTTAAACATTCTAGAGTTGTCATTATGTAAGCAATAAAGCGTGCAATTGTTCTTATGATCACAGTTGCAAATTGGTTAAATAGGGGTGGTAAAGAAGTCCCTTGCCCATTGGCATCAGAAGGGAATCGATAAGATTCAGATAATGATGCCTAAAGATGAATGAACTGGTTCAGACTAGATATCAAAACCTACCTCACCAATGAATTAATTTAATCATTGTCTTTGCAGAACCATGATATGATCAGGTTAGTGTTATTGAGTATAGTGAATATAAAGACAAAAAGGGTTGAGGCTATTTCGGCATTATAATAATCACTGCATGGTATGAGAATTAACTTAGGACTGACTTTTTTCTTCCCCTAACTAAGAATCAAGTCAGGTTGAAATCTAGGAATTATATTAGGTATTCTGTGGTTATGCTCCAAATCTCAAAGCATATTATTTCTGAAAAACTGGTTGGTCCTCAGATAATCCTTTATTTGGGGCATAACTGAATTCTAAATTAACCTCAGTTACTATTCTCTTAATAATCTTAAGAAATGCAGGTTAATTGGAGAAGAATAAGAATTTAATGTTAAAGTGTACTAAATATCCTTATGTACCACCAGGAACGTGATTTTTTTTTTTTTTTTTTCTGATTTAGTTTATTTTCTTTGGCATTTGTGTATTCTGAGTGTGAAGATCAATAAACTTTTATTTTAAAAATAATCTATCTTTATATTTACCAATACTTCTTCCGGGTTCAACGGTGTCTTGGAGTTTTTAGGTGCCAAGCTTTCGCACATCGTGTGATGGCTACTTCAGGGCTGAATTCTCCATTCACGGTTGGAAAAACTCCAAGAAATGGTTGAACTCGGAAGAAGTATTGGTAAGTATGTCTGAGGACCGTGGAAGCCTACGTGAACATAATCTATCTTTATTTTCAAAACACAGAAACCTGTTTTCTTTATTAAACTTGATTTGTACTATTTTTCTCTTTTAAATAGAAACAAGGTGAGGATGCTGTATCTGTTAAATCTGACAGCGCTTTTCCCATTGCACTTGTTGTTTTGGAATTATTTAAAAAATTCCCTGATTTCGGTGAACTGTTGATTGGTGCATTTCACAAGAAATGCCCTTATCTTGTTCCCATCTACTGGATAAAAGAGGAAGGCATGTCAAATGAGGATTACTATAGGTATGAAATTAAGATAATTATTTGAAAATCAAGTTTAAAAACTTGAAATTAAATTAAAAAAATTTAAATTAAAAATTGTGTGTCTTATAAATATTTAACATTGGATGCTATTTTGCTGTTATAGTGTCATTTATTTCTATGACAACAGATTGTCTGCATTAAATTACCTGCTGATTTGCATCTCAAATACTGATTTAATAATCATTTCAGCTTAATAAATAACCAAGATTAACTAAGGTTATGTTAATCTTTGGATAAAGAATTATTTTTACATTACATTTGTGTGTCATAACTCCTTGTTCAGACATTTATATAGGGCCTCTATGGTTTTTTATTTTATCAGTTTATGAAGGCTTGAATCATGCTCCAAAGAATAACATATTACTTTTGTCTTTATTTCATGGGGATTTAGAGCTCCCTCCTCTACTGGATCTGGGATAACTACTTGTGCAAAGATAGCACTAGTAACTGTTCTATTTTTGTTGAAATGTAACCAACTTAAATAATATTTTCACTTAAACTCACCTAATCCCTTCTTCTAGACTAAGTTTTCTGCCTATCATTCACATAATAAAGGAGACGGATAACGGCAACTCTTTCTTATACCCCAGCCCCTGTAGAAGATTCATGTACTATTCTGTTTTTTTTGTTTTTCTCTTGTGGCATTTCCATGACTGTTTTAAGTTCTAAAATCTAAAATTAATTCTCTTAGCTTTTCCTTTGATTGTACTAAATATGATGAAGATTATCATGTTCAAATATGATGAAGATTATCAGATTAACGTCTTCCCTTAATTTTATTTAAATTCTATATTGAACTTATTTTCAATTAATCATTTTGGCATTCATTAAGTACAAGTATATTTTCCCATTATTTTTTATGATGGAAAATTCTGAGAGTGGATTTATTTAACCAAACATTTTAATACAAGTATTTCCCATGCTCCATGACTGAATGAAATATTTCCAGCTGACTCAATTTTCTTTACTGAAACTCATTGTGTTTTATCTAGTTATATAGTTTAATAATAGAAAAGCTTCAGAATGAGAAAAAGTGAGAATGTTTTTGTTGGAATACATCCCAAAACTTTGAGAAAATTTTTATTTCCAGGATTTCTAAATGCTTATCCACATAAGTTTCGAAATTTGTAAAAATTTCAATTCAAACATTTATCATTTAGTGGTATTATTTGGTTTAATGTTTTATATCAAATAAACCATTGAAATCGAGTAGATTAAATGATTATTATTTACTATTAAATATTAGTGGTTAAAACTTGGAATTTATACATTTATGATGCATTTTCAATAATTTTGCCTCAAATAAATGCACTGGTGGCATCTCATAAAATAGCAGACATATGCTGATTTAAGCAATATAAAGTTTATTTAAAATTTAGTTGTTAGAATTTTAGGCAAGATATAAGCTTTCTCAATGTTATAGACTTAGATGATTTTAGTTGGGGTTCGGTCAAGGTAGATCCAAAAAACACAAATTTAAAAAATGTATTTTTTAATAAAGGATTATCTGCCAACGTTTCGGCTAACATTGTAATAAATAATTCTTTATTAAAAGATACATTTTTTAAATTTGTGTTTTTTGGATCTACCTTGACCGAAACCCAACTAAAATCACCTAAGAATAATATCTACGGTCAAAAAAAACTTTCCTTTTGGATGTTATAGACTATTTTATTCTACTTCAGTCTGCAGTCTATGTCAATAGAATACTGGTTATGCCAGAATAAAATCTTGTCTTTCTCAGGCAATATCTTTTTTTATTTGTTTTCATTTTTTTTTTTAAATGTATAATTTAGAAATTGGCTAAATTTTTTTAATATGAATAAAGTAAAATATAATCATCAGTCTTCAATTTTGTTTAAAATATTTTCTAATAATCACTACAGAAAACTAGTATATGTAATTTTTTTTTTTTTTTTTTTTTTTTTTTTTTTTTTTTTTTTTTTTTTTT
>KZ806950.1:244311-254431 GCA_000696205.2 Oncopeltus fasciatus
AAATACTGAGTAATTACTTAATGTAATTCTTCGAAGAAATTGTACAAAATTATTCAATATAAATTGTGAAACTATTGTGTATATTTCTCTATTTTTTTTTTCTTTTTCATTCAGCTTTAACAAAATAAAACTAATGTACCGGATCATTAAAAAAGTTCTGTCATTTTTGTAGTTAATGATTTTCATTTTTACTCTAGAGCCTTTGTTGTTTGATGAATTTAGAACTGTACTTTAATCCATGCAACAAATATTAATCCTTTATGAAAAGAGGGATTGATTTTAATCCAGTCCTCTTTAAGAGTTCAAGTAAACTAGTCGAAAATTATTCCAATGGAAACATTTATTAGCTCAATTTTGTTTTTTGAGTTCATACTTGGTTTCAAAGTGACTAAAGCTACTTAAACCAAGAAGTATGCTGTTTTTGGAAAATATGTCCTCTAAGCAGAAGGCACAATTTTGATTTGGCAAATCTCGTGTAGGTGACGAGAAACTAATAATTCGTTTAATTTAGTTTAATCTTCACCTAAGTTGTTCAGTAGTGGCCTTACAACTTAATTTTCCCCTAACCATTGTCTGGAATTATCTGTATCAACTGGAAAAAGTGAAGAAAAAAAAATGGATAAATGGATTCCTCATAAACTTATACAAGCCAATAAGGTAAGCTACTTAACAACTGCATCTTCTTTAGCTTCCCAAATTGATTTCTAAGTGGGAATAGCTTTCAACTTAATAATCAAAGCCATTTTAAACCAGATTATTACCTGCCATGAAAAATGGGTTTTGTAATATAATTTTAGATGATGATTTAGATTTTAACTTCTAATAAAATGACTGGACTTTTTGAATGACCTAGTAGAAATAAAGTACTTATAGCAAGAAGACAATATCTTTACTTCTATCCATTAAATAAAATGCCCTGCAACATTTGATTACCTACTTCAGACAAAATCAGTTGTTTTTTTATAGTTAAATAATAAAATTAGTCATTTTTCATTTATAGTGTGAAAATGAGATTTAAATGACTTGACATCACTGGTACACATGGTGTCTTTTTTCCCCATTGGCTGCCATAATATTCAATATATTTTATCTATTCACCATTTTATTTCTCACATTAATAAATTATAATTAAACATTACAAATAATACAAGGATTTGAAAAATCCTGCAAATGGCATATTTTTAAAATAAATTTAATTTTATGTTCCGAAAATTTGCCAACAGGCTCATTTTTTTATTTCACACGGGAAAAAAATTGTTTTTAATTTTTAAGCATCTCTCATTATTGGCTTGTTGAATTATGAACTCAGGTTATCATTTAATTACTATTTTTTTGATTAACTTGACTCAGAACTAAGATAATTTAAAATAATACCAAAAACATTTATTCTAAATGTATAAGTTCCGATACATAACATAAAAAATTGTGCAAAACAATACAATAATACAAAAATGTTTTCCACTTATAAAATAGTTAATTATAGGCAATTAATTAAAATACATTCATTTTTTCATTTACAATATAAACAATATAGATAAGAGAGCTTAAGAAATTAGGCTTTCCACTAGCTCTAGCTTTACTGATTTAGATCTTTGAGCAAGATTTCTTAACCAATTTAATGAAAAATATATTAAGTAATCCAGTGAGATCAAGAGCATAGTTTTCCTTTAACAATTGCCATCCAATCCAATTCTTCCCATCGCTCAGCCTATCCAAATTATTATTGTACAATATAAACAGTTATTTTTATTTATGTATATGTTAATTATTTTACATTTATCAACCAAACAATTATCTATTTAGATGCCTCATATCTTATATTTTAGTACAAAATATACTTTAAAAAAAAAAAAAGTTTTTCTCTCTTTTTTAAGCAAGAAAATGATTTTCATATTAAATTATCACTACATCATATTTTTACTCACTTGTTTTCTATCCAATCAACACCTCTTTAGGAGTTCAACATATGTATTAAATTTTTCCTCATTGTTTTTAGATAAAATTTAACTAGAGAAAATATGAAGGTAAATTTGAATGGGAAGTGACAGTGAAAATGAGAATCTAAGGTTTTGACCTTTTTTGTATCACATTTCAGAACCTTTACACTTTTTAATCCTGGCATTGTGGAAACATAAAAACTCAAATCCCTTTTATCGTAACATAAAAGCTTGTCCAGAGCCTTGGGCATTTAGAATAGGGTGGCTTCCTCTAGTTAGCCACTCCCTTCATGACGCAAAGTGATTGAAAGGAATGTTAATTAACAAGGTCTCAGGTACTCATCCAAAGATATTTTGAGAAACATTATTTTTCATAGTATATTAAGCTCCTGAAAAATTGATTGGATGTAAAACAAGTGAAGTACCAATTAGACCTGTTACTTTAATTATTGATGTTTTTTCTGCAAATATTAGAGCATGAGGATTTCATCCAAGCTAATCCTTTGAAAGGTTTTATAAGTTCAGTGTTGTTAAAGATGTTGATATTTTTTCAAAACAATACATTTTATAATTTATGAAGACTAGATACAATACTTGATATTTTAAATTTCTTTAAATGGTCAAGTCTTAAATTATTTTTATAAATATTGTGTAGTGTGTGAGATTGTACAAGTGTGTATGAGTATATATAAAAAAAGTTCTTTTCAATATATTTGTTTAAATATCTATAAAAATATTACAACAAAAACATTTATATGACATTATACAACATATATGTATATGTGTGTGTGAGGGTATATATATATATATTTAAGAACAGGAGGAAGAGAAAGAATAGTGAACACAATAAGAAGAAATTAAAATGAGTATTAATTTTTTTCTTTTTGTTTGTTCACTACACTCTTTCTTCCTCCTGTTCTTATTCATTTTATACATCTCAGCCATGAGTGTTTCTTTTTCTGGATGTATACATGTACACAATGTCAATACTGCAATAAAATAGTTTTAGTGGTACTATTGTGCTTTATCAAACCCTAATTATAATTTCAAAATGTTGGAGTAACTTTTTTTTTCTATCAACACATATAAATACATTATATACATATTTACAGAAATCACTGTCTTAGCTTTTGAGGCAACTGGCATCCAACATAGCTCTCGTTCACCACACAATACTTGAGGATTTTATACCAAATTTTATTGGCACTGAGGAACTCTGGATCCCCAATAATAATCAGCAAGGATTGAGCACGAGAAATAGCAACATTCACTCGACGCGGGTCAACAACAAAGCTCTCATAATTCAGCAAATCTTGTGGATCTTCCAAACTCTTAACAAGACTTAATATTATAACCATCTTCTCTTGCCCCTGAAATTCCTCAACTGAGCCTATTTTTGGTGTTTCAAGATTGTTAGATTCTAAAACTTCTCTTATTTTTTCAACTTGAAGTTGATAAGGTGTAATAATTCCAATTTGATCAGGATGAATACCATCAAAATAGAGTTTGTTCAGGTAAGTAAATACTTGAAAAATTTCTTGAGGATTGTATCTAGACTTGGAATTTCTTTCCTGAAGACATTCTCCTCTTAAACCATGAAATAAAACAGGACAATTTATTTTAAAAGACTTTAATTTATTTAATAATAAAGCTTCTTCACTAGTTTCATTTGAAACATTTGCTATAAGGTCACCATCATAAAATAATGAGTTAAAAACTTGTAGTATACCACTAAGGGAACGGTAATTGTTAACTAGCTTAGTAACTAACCTTGGGTCATATCCACAATTTTGTGAAAAGCCTTGACTATCCTTCAGATAAGGAAACCTACTCAAAATTCGGACAAGAAAAGAATCGTTAAGACCATAGAGTACAGCAAATTGTGATTGAATTACAGGACCAAGTTGAAGAGGATCACCAGACATTATAACATGACCTTCTGAAGGCAAAAGAAAAGACAAAGGCAATAATAATTCTGGTTCATTGGCCTGCCCAGCCTCATCAATAAATATATGAGTAAAATAGCCTCGGGGAAACCCCATGCTATAAAGAGTACCAATACAGTTTAGAGTTCCAACAATAATTCTGTGCTCAGCAATTTGATGCCTATTGAATGATTGAACATCAACACAAATGCCTTGGTCATCTGGGTTGTAATTAAAGGATGGGGTTGCTGTATATGGGACTAATGAAGAGATAACCCTACCCTGTTCTGCATAATTAAAACCCACTAACCTCAAAAAATCACCTTCTGGTAAGTTACCTGATTCTAGCAAACGTTGAGAGATTAAATCTGCTGCTGAATTTGTGGGAGTACAAACTAGCATTCTACTTTTGGGAAGAAGTGAATGCACCTGTAAAATAGCTTCAACAGCTGTTACAGTTTTTCCAGTCCCTGGTGGTCCAAAAATAATGTAAGGCAATGGACGAGCCACACCACACAATATTCTTACTACCGCTTGTTTTTGTTGATTATTCAAAAGAGAATTAAACCATTTAATTTCTTTAACTTTAACATTATTAATATTAGACATGTATTCTTTAATATTGTTACATCCATAACCTCCTCCATGTCTGTTCCAATAAGTCCTTTTTTCTTTAAACATTTTTTTCCCTCTCCCTCTACCCAAATAAGAAGATACATTATCAACAGCTGGCACCAGAGGTTCAAGAGTCAATTCTTCGTGTAAAGAAAGAACTCCATCAAATTCTTCTATTATAACTTGAGGATCTTTCATCAAAACACAATTGGGGAAAAGCCAATCTAAGCCTAAGCCACAGACAGCATTATCAATAGCTTGATGTTTCCTTCTCATGGATGTCCTGGATGAAATAAAAGAAGTGTAATAACAACTACCTTCTTGATAGTCAGAATGGAAATGTTTTGAAAACATTAACCATAATTCACTCTTAGTAATTTTGTGAATAACCCCTTGCATTTTTTTTTCTTTGTTCCATGGAAGGGTAACAAGGACAAAGTCTCCTGCTACTAACAGTTTTGCATAATAGGAATGCTCTGGAATAATCAAAATTAAATAATCCAAATATTTTTTGAAAGATGCATTTTCTATATCTAATAATGCCATTATTCTTAAACATTCTATTTCTTCAAGAAAGAGGAGAGTATGCATATACTCTGAATAATTCTCTGGTTTAAGACCTATCTGTAAACAAGGATAAATTTTTTCTAGGCTGATTCTAATTTCATCACGGCTTGCTCGTTTTTCAGGTAAAACAGTTTCAATTAAACATTTAGGAATACAAAACTCCTTCATTTTAACAGGTATAAAAACATTATGGGTCTTCTTCCTTCCAGGGATAATATCTCCTTCAGTTTTAGAAAGTACAGAACTAGAAGAAATGTATTTTCCAAAATGATTATCTAAATGAGCATGACTTGGTGTTAATTCAGAAATAAATTTATCACACAAAACATCAAAGGTGATTCTACGTCGAATTTTGAAGTCCCCAAAATCCCAAATAAAATCTTCATACGACTGGCCAATGTACTTAGCAGTAATTCTAATAGTAAACTCTAATATTTCTCCAGCTTTAATAGTTCTGCTTTCCGAGGTCAGTCCAAGAACATTTACCTGGCTATATTCAGCTGAGAAATCAGAATAAACCTTCATAATTCTGTCTAAAGATGACTTATTTGCCACTTCCACCTTGAATTCTGAGTGAGTATTATAGTTTAAATTTAATTTGGGTAAAATAGACACAGATACACCTCTTTTGTTCCTGAAATCATCTTCAAAAACTTTCCGGGCATCTTTAGAGATAGATGAATAATTATTCATATTCATCTGAGGAATAACTTGAACTGCTCGCCACTTATAACCATTTATACAGTCACTTCTAATTAAACTTGCACACACTTTTAGTCCAACTCCAGGGATAAAACCAACCTCACATACATTCAATGAGAAGAAAGCACAATTACTAATAGTACCGTATTTTTCATCCCATGAAGTAATAATGCCCATCTTCAAGGCTGTTTTACTGGGGCGTATTCTACACACATTCTTGCTCTCAATTTTATCCACGTGACTCCTGCCTTCAGTTAATTCCAATTTGATATCAAGCTCTACAAAGTCTCCTAAAGAAGGTATAAATTCCGATTTCACGCAATTCAAGTCGACAAAAACCACATCCTTTTCATTTATTTTCACCTCAAACACCCTTTTATAACGATTAAATATTTGACCTGAAAATGTACTTAGTTTCATTGAATTCATTTCAGGAAGGGGAGAATTTTCAGTAGCTAATGGTTCATAATCAACTATCCTTTCTACATTCTTAATAACTGTACTTAATTCATTAAAATAAACCGTAAATTTTACTTTGTCATGCAGTTTAAGTTGATATTCTGAAGAAGAGTTTAAATGAAAATAATAAACATTATCAATAACAACAAAATCATCCTCTAAATTAGTAACCACCCCAAGTTTATCTTCCCTTTCATAGTCAATTAATTCTTTCTGTGAAAATGAATCTGCATCATTAAGACAATCAATTATTTCGTCTTCTTCTTGTGAAGTTAATTCATCAGGACAATTATCGCCAAGGGACAATAATTTCTTTATTAAGTTCCACATATTATAATGAATAATATGTAAGAAGACCTAATTCACAAAGTTTCACAAGTACAAATACAAAATGTCACAAGTTAAAGCGCCAATTCTAAACATATGCCAAAGAAGTGTCAAGAAGAATAACTTGAAAAACAAATAAACGACAACAGCGCTCCAGTCCTAATAACCATAGAAGTGTCCTTTGCACAGTAATGATCTCAAAACAAGTCTTTTGTAATTAGCAAAATTTAAATGTTTGCTAGCTTGAAACAAAATACCACTTTTATAAAACTACAAAAAAAAGTGGTAATGAAGCCCTCCCTGTGCCTCTTCGTAGGCTAAGTACAATAAAAACGTTTTCCCAGACGAAGTCTAGATCTTTAAGTTCTTCCACGATTTCATATAGTGTGTTCTGCTTTTAACTGATAAGTATGGAATTGTGCATTGACTGGTTTTATGAAGCGTACTATCCGCCTGTACTTGTCTTATGTGTCTAATGATATTATACTATCTGTTTTTCGACTGACACATATATATTTTCTAGAACCTACTACTCTTTCATCAAGCTGTCTAAACATTAGGTCAAAATTTAAAATTTGTTTGTGGTGAGGGGTCCATATTCTTCTCATTGGAAAGGGCATAAAAGGAGTTGGCTGTAAAGAATGGCAAAATGTCCGAGAGTTGAAATGCTCTGGAGTGCAGAACGGTTGCGGTAACTGGTTGAGACAGTAGGTAGAAGTGGGCTATCAAACGGCAATAAAGGCCTACTTGATGTAATTGATTGAGAATTTGCGGAGCTCTCATTTTTATTAAAATTCATATAAAGACCATGATACTTTCGTGACATTATTATTTGTCCGGATTTGGTTTAGTTTTGAAGATCGACATTTTTACTGGATGAGGGCGCATGCCTTTAGTGACTATTTTTTGTCATATGCATCCATTTCATAAATGATAAATAAATAGGTATTAAAATATAAATAGTACATATAAATATTTATTTATTGCCAAGCCGGAGGCTGAGAACAGGTATTGCAATCTACTTAGCCAATACCAGCTGTCTGAGAGATAGAGGGGAGCGCGACTGACCAGACACGTCTATAGATACCCATCGCTATAAAAAAAAAAAATTTTTTTTTAAATAAATAAATAATTCAAAACTGAGTTTTCACTGACTTGTTGAACTAAAGAGTTCTTCGGTGGTTTCCCTTGAAAACTTATAAAAATCTAAAAACTGGTTACATCTTCAACTATAACCAGTTTAGTGACAAAATCCCAATTCAAATCACTTCA
Source organism: Oncopeltus fasciatus (assembly GCA_000696205.2). NCBI lineage: Eukaryota > Metazoa > Arthropoda > Insecta > Hemiptera > Lygaeidae > Oncopeltus > Oncopeltus fasciatus. Next base: position 252,116 of record KZ806950.1, read on the forward strand.
AAAGAAACAATTGTGGAGAGCTAACAATACAATCCTCTCTCCGCAACGGCTACAGTTGAAACCGAAAAAAGTTAAAATTGCATTTTTAAATTTGAATAGGTAACATAACACGTCGTTAAGTTAAATTTTACTATAAATTCATCTAAAATCACATCGATTTTATGGAATAAATAATACTCCAGTTTTTTTGTTTGTTTTTTTTTTAAGGAAGGTTTTTCCCCATGCTGGAATATTGAAAAAAAACGAACGCTACATTTTACTTCCCAATAAATTGTTCAAATCTAGCAGAAAACACTAAGGCGAACAAATAAAAGTCTTCATAAATCATTTTTATTTTAAAAACTAATGGAAAGATCAGAAATATGCCTTATTTAATACATGATTCTTTAGTTTTATTTTAATCATTGTAAATGACATGAACAAGCTGTAATCAAACCTCAAATTATTTCGCAAATTATTTAGTCACTAGACTTGATTAAATATAATACATGAGAGCCTCAAGTTGAAGAGTCTCTTTGGTAAAGTGATTGAGGGAGGAGGTTCATAATTTCAGGTTACGTATAACACTCACTAACAAGATGTCTAAATTAACTGGTCAGTTTAGAAATAGTGCTTGGGATCCCATTTTACTTATTTGTCAAATGATTGCCCTACAGAGTGTTTTCTATTTAACTCTCGGAGTTTGGCTAGTAGCTCTAGATTTTATTATTGGAACTTCTAGGTCTTTAGACCATATTTTTAAATATCAGGTTTGTTTGATAAGACTTAAGTATTTTTGGGCAATGATAAATTATTATAATAAATAATCTGTTCATTTGATCTTCTAGGAAATACATGTGAGAGATGAAACTGGGAAGCTTGTAATTGTTTCTTATGTCCTGAATTCTTTGACAGGGTAAGTATCCTACTCTGCTTTGCATATTCATTGGTTAATTTTACCCGTGTAAGGTTTTTATTAAATTGAAACCGTTAGATTATTTGACAAAGAAGGTTTGATGTGGCCCAAATACTCATTTCTCTGAAGAATTATGTTATTGGAACTTTATTTTAAATTTTAATGTGATTTAAACATATTCCAGTTTCATACAGAAATGTGCATCTGTCTATTTCAAATAAACACTTTTTTTCATAGTCCCAAAGGTTTTTTGCTTATTCAACAACTTTAAGTCATGATTATGGCTTATCTTAATAAGATCGTATATATAATTTATTTGATTTTAAAGCTCTTTTCATAGACTTTCTTAAGACATGCAAACAAAGTAGATGAAGTCGATTGTTTTGTAATATCAATGTCAAAATTATGATTTTAAATTTATCAAAACATTTGTTATGAAAGAATTTTTTTTTTTTTTTTGACAAACTTTTAGAATGTTAATTATGTAATTAACTATTATTATACATTTTAAGGGTGTTTAGTGAGTATAAATATAGAACTGAATATAAGCATTACTAAACCAATTTTTTGATAGAACATTTTTACTAAATTTTAATAATATTTAATATGCAAATATCAATAGTCTAAATAAATGTTTCATGCCTATTTTAAAGTTCAATTTCACTGAACTGTTAAGTTTTAATTCTAATTAGATAAACTACTACAGTATTATGAAGACTTTTGTTACCATTCCCTAACACTCTAAATTGGTGGCTTTAAAAAATTGCATTTCATGTTGGGGAAAAAGTAAGGATAGCTATAAGTTACACTCTTTAGTAGAAGGTCACTTATTTTCTCAAGTCTTAAATTAGTTGCCTAGTGATTAAATATGGTTGCACAGTTCTGTTTTTTGTGTTGTTTAAAATGTACATGTTTCACCTTGAGGAAATCGGCTTTCTCTTGCCTTTCTTATTTATTAACTGATCAGACTAATTTATTATTAAACATTAATTAAATAATAAAATAAAACTTATTCTGAATAAAAAACTGAAATAGATGTATCAGGCATTACAACTGTAAAAAAATCAATAAGCGAATAGTTAAAAAATTATAAATCACTGGATGTATAAAAAAATTTCTGATTTTCCTAATTATCAAAATGAAAAATAAATGTAGAAAAAAGACCATGTGAAGCTGAATTCAATAAAAAATAAATAAAACAGTTATTAATGAGAGTGTGATGAAATGGTAGCATAAGACTTGCGGATAACTGAAGTATTTTAAGGAATTAAGGAGCTAGGTCACTTATAGCATTTCATGAAATTAAATTTATAGGATATATATAATAAATAAGAAAAAGAGGAAAAAAGAGTGTAGTGAACACAAAAGAAAGAATTATATAGAGTATTAAATTTTTGGATAGACTATGATCTCAAAACAAG
>KZ806950.1:266378-311727 GCA_000696205.2 Oncopeltus fasciatus
TATATATTAGGATTATATATTGATAAAAAGCCAGTATGCACTATAAATTCCCAATTCAATCCTGCATGATTGATGGATGATGACTACTTAGCAGAAACATCTAACTAGTTACTAAAAAGTTCATCATGTAATGCAGGATCTAAGCACATTTTATATGTTTCATTAAAAATTGATATAAATAAAATGAATTAAGGATATTTAATTTAAAACCTAAAGAGAGCAATAAATATAAAAGCATGACCACTAAAGTTTAGTCTAGATGGGCTGGAAAGGTAGAATGGGGGATGCTACCTATCCTAGATATTCATAAATTTTCTCTTTAAAAATGTTTTTTGTACAACTTTATTGAATGTAAATGCAAGAAAATTAGATCTTACGCCTATTTAAATTATTAAACTTTATTTTTAACTCAATCAAACGAATAGATAGTAATAAATAATTTTGGGCACCCTCTGTTCAGATATATTTCTCTAACAGGTACATATTCTAATATAATAAGAAAAATAACAGACTATATTCAAATCTGCCTTTTGAGTTAAAACAAATCCATATGCATATTTTACCTTGCTTCCAGGGATTAAATCTTTGTTTCCATAGATATCGTGCTTATCATACAATTCATGACCTAAGTTTTTCCAGAAAGCATTAATGCCTATAGAAAATGTGTTACAGTTAGTTGAATGTAACCATAAGGCTGGAATGAATACGGCGTCCCCAGGGTTTAAAGTGCATTCATGCTGTATAGCATTAAGAAATAGAGGATATTTTTCTAAATTAGGATTATAGACATCAAGAACTTCAGATTTATCACCAACCATGTACAAATATTTTGCATCATTAGGATTAAACAAAGTAACCCTTTTAGTACCATGCACTTGCACTAAAATATTGTCCATAACATCATAATGTATCCAAACTTGCACATTAGGAGAGGATATTCTAAAAACACTTGAAAAGAAATCTTCAGGCCTAAAAACATCAGGGATTTTAAAGTCACTTGCGATAGAAGGAAAGTGCTTGGTAATGTCAGAACATTCTTTTGTTTTCTTATCAAAACTAATGGACCTGTAATACAAAACCTCATTTTCACACAATATTGGCTTATAAGTTTTCGTTTCCTTAGAAGCTCTGTGCAAAAATTCGTCAAATGGCATTTTGACATAAGTGAAATTTTTGTCTAAAAAGCTCATTCTAGGAGAGGGTGAAACATGGACTGTTATAGGTACTTGCTTAATAGTTTCTGATAAATATTGGACAGTCCATTTGGATGTGCACTCTCCAACGTCTAAGCCACGGACAAGAAAAGGTGTTCTATGTTTTTCAGCATGCTCCAGGAAGCTTTCTCTGTCCGAATAATCATACACCTCTAAGGGTTTGTATAGAATTTCCATACTGCTGACTTTGTTATGTTATTTTTATGCACATATATATATATTATTTACTCCCAAATGCTAGTTCCTCTTAATTTTTACATTTACTTTTACTACAATAATATTTTACATAACTATCAAGAATTTAAAAATGGAAAAAGATAGGTTATGGATTGGTTTAAATAATAAATGTAATAAAGTAGGTCCAAAGAGGTTGTGTTTTACTTTCCTCATAGCTTTTTTATCACTTTCAATGTTTTAATTATTTGGTAATTAAACAAAAACCTTATAGCAAGTTTTAAATTTAGTAAGCAAAAAATATTGACCAAGCTTATACTTTTATGAGCATATAACGATTTACTTTGTTAGCCACTCTTCTCCGACGTAAAGTTTGGTTAATTTTTGGTTACAGGGATTTATGAGAATATTTCAATTCAATTATGAATACATAGAGGAAAAATACTTTTGAATTTTATTTTGAATAAAATCAAAAATTATCATATTCATATAATTATCATACTCTCTAATAGTCATTATGTTATTTTAGCTAGCTACGTTATTTTTGTAAGTCATGCAAGAGATTCTCCTCTTGTTGGCTCTCCTCCCTGATCCATTTAATTGCAAGGGAGTACGAATTTTGTTTGAAAGACATAGGCAAACAAAACCTTCAACGTACTACCTACTTTTCTGATTACTAATCTTGTTAACTATCAAAAAGTAACTGCTTCACCTGCCCATGCATTAATGAGGCCCATTGGTTCCTGATTCGTTCACCACTTATCAATTTTCCAGTTACTACTTTCTCACGAAATATATAAATACTTCTATAGATAGATAAATCCTTTTTTTTTTTTTTTTTTTTTTTTTTTTTAATTCCTATTCTTATAAGCATTCTTATAATAAATTTTTCTTCGCACCCTGTTTAATTACATACGAAAATTTTACTCTTTATATAGCATAGTTACAAATATTAGTATAAAAAATTTAAATCAAAACTTTATATAATTAATCGGTTGAATTTTATAACTAATTTTATCTTTTTTATGCTTGTACAATACTTTCCTCGTATGAAACTAGATGCCTGTGAAACAGTTTCCTTTTATGAAACTAAATGCCTATACAATAGTTTGCTCGTACAATCATGAGAGAAGCCTCCATCAGATTTAGCAAAAATTAGTTTGTTTTTGTCACCAAAAATAACATGAGGATTATCCCTAGATAAAAAGCGATTCTGGCGCACACAAATGAAGAGAAAATGACAGACCCCATGGTTACCCGCCATAAATTCTCCCATCAAGCGTACCTCTTTGGACAAAGTTGCCCACTTATGACGTCATAAAAGCGAAATTTCCTCAGTTGGGTGTGTCCCAGGAGATTTTTAGCGGAATTTTCTAATTTACCTATCTCATAGCTGATGACGTCATAAGACATTTTAGTCGCAGGCTCCCTATAAGGCGCAAAGTTTGAATGTCTTCGGATTTTGTGTTTTTCGTTTAGGAGGTTCGTATTTTATGGTTTAATTTAACCTTATTTATATTTAATATATTTTAAATTTATTTTAAAAGAAAACTTAGTTTATTAAATAATTAAGGATTGTACATAACAAATTTTTAAAACATAAAATTACTTGTCCGTGTGAAACGTAAAATTTTGTAAAAATATATACAGTTCATGCAGAGGTTTCTAAGAATAACTTTTGCTGTCCTTGTTAAAGAGATCTCATTTATATTTATACAAAAAAAAAGTGAATAGCAAAAAAAAAAAAAACAACTCTAATATTTCATTCAATTATTACCTATTGAGTAATATTGGCGCTCATGAGGCGCCCTGGGGGATGTGGTCTGCTTGGTCCCGCCGAGCACATCCTCCTTCACAGGGCTGTCACCTAAAGCTATGATGGACCTTATATTCTATTAAAATGATGGGCCGCGGGGCGGGCTCTGTCTGTCTGTCCGTTGGGATGGGGCCTGTGTCAAGATCAACTTAAAGTTGATTTTATTCATAAGATATGGAGGGTGCTGATAACCTCAGCAGTTGAGCGCCGTAAATCCTCTAATAAACAAGACCAATTTAAAATTAAAATTTTTTATTTTTGCTAATTTATTTCATTTAGGAAATCCAAAGTAAAAAAAAAATCATATAAAGATAAAAATGAAGATTCAAATAAATAATAATAATAAACACTTGCAAGTTTTGGCAGCAACTTCCTGCCTTAGTCTGAATAGATATATGCTCGTCATTATATACCTAAAACATGGGGAACAATAAATAAAGTTGGAGATATCATACTTTCTATTATCCGTCTTCATTTCTCCAAACCATCTGTTGGCGAGCGCTTTCGGACATTGTCCATCTTCTTGGCCGAACACATGTATTCGGCCTAGAAGATGGACAATGTCCGAAAGCGCTCGCCAACAGATGGTTTGGAGAAATGAAGACGGTTAATAGAAAGTATGATATCTCCAACTTTATTTATTGTTCCCCATGTTTTAGGTATATAATGACGAGCATATATCTATTCAACAGAAGATGGTTTACAGAAACCAATGAAGACGGATAATAGAAGGTATGATAGTTCTATATTCATTGGTAGTGAAAATAACCTTTTAAAGTTGGAGATTGTTGGGGAGATGTAATCCCTCAAAATAAAGAGAGATTGACCACATTCATTACGAATATATCTTATCAAAGTGAGCCAAACATTCATGAACAATCAAAGCTAAGCAGGCTTCTCATATTACAGGAAAATAATAAGCTTAATTGATTTGATTAATACGATTTTAACTCTTGGTATCTATATGAATAGCTCAGATCCCTGCCAACAGCTAGGTAATGGAGGTGGCACTATATCCCTGAACTTTTTAACTTTGCCTCTCCGATTGATCATGAATAAATGGCAATCGGAGAGGCAAAGTTAATATATTTATTTAGTAATAAAATAAGCACAGGTGATTTTAAACCTCATTATTTATCAGCACAAAGAAACTAAATACAATGTTAAAAAAATTAAAAATATAAACTGTTACAGACTATACGCAATTATATTCCCATAGGAGTGACGTCGCGCGGCAAACTTCTGGACTAGACAGCTAGTTTATCTGCGTGAAGTCAACTCCCACTGTGGCGTCTATCACCTAACGAAACGAGATAATTTCTAAGTAGAAATGGCTTACCTGAATGTCCGCAAATCAACATCCCTGTTAATTTTCGCAGAGGTATAGTTGGGATGTATTCAGTAGAAAAGGATCTGGGTCGCCACCTCTAAGCCAGAACCACATATATTCAGTTATCTAGAGTCTTTAATTCTTTCAGCAATTTCAGAAACTAAAAATAGGATGAAACGAAACACTGAAAAAAGTAGCCACCTTGAAGATCAGCAACTGAAGAACTACTTCATTTGTTTAAAACAGCGGGCACTACTTAGTATAATTACAGGCAACTCTGATTTCTGCTAATATACTAAATCTTAATATTAAGTATCACAATTATATATATNGAGTGACAAAAACGTTTAAGCTCAGTATCAACACTACTAACACAGATCAATAGGTAAGCGGTTTGGCTGTTAGAGAAGTTTTAAAATTTAAACCCATAATTATTAAAATTTCACCAAAATCGGATCAACCGTTTTCTTTAAAAAACTAATTTTATTTTACGATTTTAACACGGAGTTAGTTTCGTAAACATTTAAGGGAGAGGCCTTCCCGAAATGCGCAAATCGCTTTTTGCATAGATTATTATACTTAAAACAATCAAAAGAGGAGTTTTAAAATTGAGACACGAATGTTTGCTTCGCAAACATCTCGGTAGGAGAGGCCCCAGAGGCAAAAATATTTTTGGCAGTCCAGTGAAATGAGATTTTTTTTTTTTCATACAGATTAGTATTTCTTATATAGATATATATTTTCTCAAATCAATGCGAATATAGAATCTTAAAATTCTAGTCATTACTTATTTAATAATGTTTTAGATTTAAGTCTAACATTAGAAAGCATTTCGTAATAATTTTATTTGGTATAACCTGTCAAACTATTATTCAACATGACACTTTTAATTACTGTAAGAGGTTAGATGTGTTTAAGTTAGTAATCTTTTTGAGTGAGTAAACAATTTCGCTAATGATAAATGAGAGCTAGATAACCTTCACAAAGTGGATAACATCGAGCTGATAGGCTGTTTTGGTAATTATCCAACGCTAAGGGACTCATGGTAAATGTTTTACCAAAATCAACAATTCCACCAAAAAACAACAAAACTTGCAGATCCGCAACTTCAGTCATTAGCTTACTTTTGATATTAAATATTTAATTATTTACTTTTTGCCTTTCAATATTTGAGGATGGATGTAATTATTTGATTCTGGATTGTAAGAGAGGTTGAGCACGGTTGATGATAAATGTTAAAATGGCGTCTAAAAATAGCAATCACTAAGAAGTTTGGCTATGGATATTACAAAAGATCCGTCCGTACCTTTCAAAGTAATTTCTCGATCATTAATAGCACGATATTCCACATAAATTGGTGCTTAATTCATAAGCCTTATTATAAAGGTGGTGACAAATTTTCTTTATTGGTCTCAAGAAATATAAGGAGATGAAACCTTAGCTGAAGGAAACCTTTTAGCCTGGTACTGGGTGTTCAGTTTGCGCTGGATAAAGTGAATAACGTGTCCACCTTTTGTTACTCCTTTTTTCAATGAATCTATGTGTTGTATACAAGATTAAATATAAATTTCATTTGGGAATCTTAATGAGTTTCAAGGTGGTCACGAAACGTGAATACAAAAAAAAGGCTTCACATACAAGCAAAATTGTTGCATATTTTATTTTTAATTAAAAGCAAACTTTGAAGGAATATAATATTAGATACATTAACAATGAAACATTGTTTATTTACTACCCTTTCAACCACCTAACTTTATGGAGGGAAATGTAAGTAAAAGTTAGCTACATAGGAAATAAAGCATTTCTCAGTATCGTAGGTGGTCAATATTTGTATTTGAACATTCGATGTCGTATATATTTTTTATCAGGAAACAAACCTATTCAGTTTCACCCTACTCAACTGAATATGCAGGCTGCTGAAAAAAAAAAACCCTCTTTTAAAACTCGCATTTGACTTTTAAGTTTATTTCCCCTACATGTAATTTCTTCAACAACATACTTTTTTTTCCTTTACACTTTAAAGTGACATGCCAATTTATTAAGATAAACAATTAATTGAGACTTCCACATAATAAAATTTATAGTTCAGGTCGACCCTCACTCCTAATTCTTTGCTGTATAGCTCAAAAAATGTTTCTTTTATTAATAAACAAATTATGTTGAAATTCATTATTTCAAACTAAATGTTAAGCCCTATATATATATATATATTTTTTTTTTGGGTACTTCATATCTCTATCGTCAGAGTTCTGTCTATCCTGAAATAGAAGAATAATTTAAAGCCGCTCTTCGATCGATTCAATTTGATAAAGAATTCCATACTGTAAAGATCCCACTCAAAGTTCTTCAGAGTAGAGAGGGTAGATGAATAATTACCCCTGAGTAATGAGTAATGAACCCTATACGGTTTTCCCACTAAACATACAACTCAACAAAGAATGTGAAAGAGGAAATGTTTCTGCCATTTGTAAACTTTACAAATAGCTGTAAAAACCATTTTTGCTATATTAAAGTATTATTATTAAATGAAGGTAACTTGACAATTTAAAGCTGATAGACCTAATGAATTATTATACTCACCTGTTGTTTGTTTTATTGGTAAATAGAAGAATAAAAATAATTCCAAATGGACTCAATTATTAAAATACATGGCCAATATAACCTAGTTACACTGTCCGTCATCACACACACAAACTNTTTTTTTTTTTTTATATTTTAAGAAGTATACTTATTTATAAATGTTTTTAAAATATATTATTTTAAATCATGACTGTCCTCTTAGAGAGAAGACTCGATCCTTCCATAATCCCCATTTCCCTGAAATTTGTGTCGATATGTTGGCAATAAAAACTTTTTTTTTCAAATTAGTTTTAATTTATTCAAATTCTAAGCTCAAATTCCCAACCTATCCTTCCTCATAATATATTTTATAGTAAAAATCTTAATTACTATTTTCTGCTCATTGGTATCAGTTGAAAACGTTCTACAAAGTTTGAACTTCATTAAATATTTCTAAAAAACCTAAAATTGATAATATATTGTTTTTTATCAAATGTCAATTTAAAAATTTAATACTATGAACATTAAAGAATTTTATTGAAATTATAAGAATAATGGGGATCTAATAATCACAAATTTGGGGTAAAAATGATGCAATGTGGAAAAAATTATGAGATCAAAAATATAAATTTAAAAATATTTGCCAAGGTGTAAAATAATAGTTGTTATATTATTAAATGATTTCAATAGGTGTAACTGTCTTTATTTAATCCCCTTAGAATCAATCTTTTACTGTATTAGGTACCTCACAGGAACAGGTAAAACCTATATTTCAACTCATCATAATCAGTTCTTTTGATTAGGTTTACAATTCTTAGAATAACTCAGGTAGGCTAATTAAGAATTAAATAAAATATCAAACACATGGATATTTTGCTTGCTTGAGCATCTGTATAGTATAAAAAAGTATTTATATATTAAAAAAACAGTATTAGAATAAAAATATTGAGCTTATATGTGAGTTATTTACAATTCAAACTGTATTAAAATAAGAAATGTTGAGCTCAATGTGATTGTCAAACTAGCTTAAACACGATTGATAGATGTAAACATTTGGCTGTTAGAGCAAATTTAACCCCCCTCAGTTGCTCCATCCAACTTTTTTTTAATCACATTGCTTATACAGATAGTACTTAAATTACTAATTTAATAAAAATTGGTTTTACCATTCTGTTATATCACTAACAGTATTTCCTTTTGCCTTGAGAAGCCTTAACTCTAGCTGATAGAAGGACAACTGTTGAAAAGTTTCTCTAAGGCACTTATTTTTTTTTTTTTAAATAAAGATTGTGAAAACATACAGGGGGATTTCTGATTTTCCAATGAAAAATCTATTTTTAATGAGAGGAATGATACTATAAAATATAAAAAAATATACTTAATTACAACTCTTTTTAGGTTTCATGTGTAAATTTCAATATTCTCTCATAAAGTGAGTAAATATGGAAGATGACTTAGAAATTACTGAGATAAATTGTGATTCACTTACTGATCAGAATCCAGTTCATAACGATCCAGTAGTATTTATTCCTAGCTCAGATTCTGTAAGTATTGCTATTGTGTCTCATCTATTTTTATATGTTCAGCTAATGAGAAACTGCAGTTAAAAATAAGAAAATTAAAAACTTTTTTTATTAATAATTATTATTATACTGGGAATGTGGTATTCATTTACAATGCCAAATACCAATGTATGCTGACATTTAGGGAAATTTATTCCCTTCTTCAGGACCTTCAATTACTCAAGAAAACATATGACTGCCCATTGCCTATATTAAAAATAAATAAGTCAAATTAAAATAGTTGATATAAGTAATGATATGGAATAAATAAACTTACTTAATTAGTTTCTCACTAAGGGATAATAATCATTGACTGAAACTAAAATAGTTTTTTTTTCTTCATTTTTTAATATCATTGCTAAAATTTTTGTTGTGAAAAAAGTTTATGAAACTTAATAGTTTTAAAATGCACTTTTCTAATATTAATTAATTCAATTTACTTTATTTTTTATGAATACATTTTATTAATGTAGTTAAGAATATAATTAGGAGAGCTGGCTAATTAAAAAACAAACAAAAAACTGGTATAAATATTTTTTTTGTGGTATATAATCCCACATCAATTTTAACAATTTTTTAGTGCAAGGGAACAGAATAAAAAATCTATGCTCGGAAATATATCGTCTTATGCTCGGAGGAGCTGACCTTGTCAAGCTGCTTAAATGACTCTCGTTATTTACTTTTAAATTTTAATTTTATAAATTTTTTTGTGGTATATAATTCCACATAAATTTTAACTATTTTTTAGTGAAAGGGAACAGAATAAAAAATCTAACAGTCCCAGCCAGGACACGAACCTGGATCTCCTGCTATTTGGGCTGGTGCATTTATAAATTATAAATGTCCTGGCTGGGACTGTTAGTTTTTTTTTATTCTGTTCCCTTGCACTAAAAAATTGTGAAAAAACTGGTATTTGATCTTCTTTCTACTGACTATAGGAATGTTTGATAATAATTAAGCAATTTGGTGGGGACTTGAAGGTAACAAATGATTATCAAACATTAAAAAAATGTTTATATATTTTTTATTTGTGTTACATAAAGCATTGGTATAAAATGTAATTTTGTAACATATATAGAATACTATGTTAGCTCAGTTTTCTGCAAGACCATGATAGTGTTCTCTTAAACAACATTATGATAATACTTAAGTAATTAAACATGATATATACATAAAAATTATGTACATTGTTTTATATGTATGAAACAATGATTTATAAATCATTTTGCAAATAATTTTTTTTAGTACAAACTTTCAGGTTTTATTTTGCCCAATAAAGACATTTTTTTTAATATTTCAGTTATAATTATTTACTTTTTGTTATATTAATAATTCTAAGGAAAGAAAATTGAAACTTTCAACACTATCAGTTAACTTCTTTCCTTATGCTAGGGTGAAAAAATAAAGATAAGCTTCACAATTATAAGTCATTATTAAATAAAAAATTATTAACTACAAAGCAGTTTGTATCCCAATGATGAGAATAATACTTATATCTTATCTCTCATTAAGGAATTCATCTTTAAAAGTATTATTCTTGATTATATTTATAATTTGAAAACAAAAATCTACTTTAAATGAATTCTATTGCTATTGAATTTCTCAAGAATTAGCCTATGATGTCAAACTGCTTCTAAAATTGTAGCCTATTTTGTATCAACAATAAGTCTTTAGTTTGACCATTATTAGGGACTACTAAATATTACAATTTAACAATAGTACTTCTGTTTTTCTATAAATCAGTAAGTGAAAAAAGCTTGCTGCCATAACCAAAAACTACATTTCTATCTTAAAACTGATGGTGTGGTGTTAGCTTGGCCGATGTCCCAGTTTGGACATCCTTGTATTACGAAATAACCTGTTTAGTGCCGTAGATATTATTATTAGATGATTTTAGTATGGGTTCGGTCAAGGTAGATCCAAAAAAATTACAAATTAAAAAAAAAAAGTGTATTTTTTTAAAAAGATTATCTGCCAACGTTTCGGCTTACATTATAAGCTATCTTCAGGGCTGTCTATCATGAAGACAAGAGAGAACGTCCTGTCCCTAAGTTCACATTTCCATGATTGACTGACAGACAGCCCTGAAGATGGCTTACAGTGTAAGCCGAAACGTTGGCAGATAATCTTTTAAAAGAATACAATTTTTTTTAAATTTATATTTTTTTGGATCTACCTTGACCAAACCCCAACTAAAATCACCTGTTTAGTACCGTTTGCATGAGAGGTAAAAAAAACTTATAGAAACATATATGTTCACCATTATAATTCAATAAAATAAAAATTAAATCATAGTATAGTAATGAATATTATTTAAAAAAAATTCTTGTTTTTTATTCGTAAAAAAAAAAATAGCTCTTACAGATATGAATATATTTCAGGAAGACGAAAGACATAAGGACGAGTCATATGCTACTCCATCAAAACAAAGGTGTTTAGACTCTTCCAAAAATGAATTTTTATCTGAGATGGAACAAAAATTAGTCAATACTGTTTGTGATTTAAGTTCAAATATATCTAAAATGACACAAATACAATCTGAAATGGTTGATGCATTGAGAGATATATCTTCAAAAATAGGTAGTTTGATAAGTACTATTAATACTTATACAACAGCTGTTCCCAATCCTAGGATGGAAGTTGATTCTACTCAACAAAAAAATTTTCTGGAAACTCCCAAAGATAATGAAGATGAATCAGTTGCTGGAAATGATTTGAATCTTAACAGGATTTATGGAGTCATAAATAAAGATAATTCGGCAAAAAAACTACCTAACAAAAATTTGTTTTCAGTGAAAAAGGCTGCTAATAATAATAATAATAATGTCAAATTGGTTGCTGAACTATGCTCTAATAGAAAAAGAAAAGGCAAATGATTATTTATAATTTAATTTAATCTAGTATAGCCAACTTGTTTATGTTTAAAGAGGTATAAAAATCAGTTCTGAAATTAATTTTGATGTTAAAAAGCAAATCAATTTTACCTTTCATAATTAACAGTGTCTGCCTTTAATTAGCAGTTCAGCTGTAAAATAAGTGTTTCTGGGATTTCCATTTCTTCATGAATGTGTTTAAGGCTGCACATGAGCCACTTATCTATATAATTATAACTTATTCATCCTGCTATTTCACCAGGTTCATAATCTTCAATCTACTGTGGTTCCCAAAACCCTCATTTTTTAAAACCCTTGATTGAATAGGTTTGGAAGAGAAAATCAATGTTTTAAGAATTTTTCAAGCCAAAGAATGCTGCAAATTTATTGGGTGTCAAGTAACAGTAAACCTTTTGTGAATACTGATAATGCCCCAATTCTCAGCCTTGGGCTGATAAAATGAGCTTAGCTAACACTGCTCAATCGACTGGTCTTGCTTGATACAAGTTAAAATGCGAAAACATTCTTAGTTGTTAAATTTTCAATAAAACTCGTTGTTTTTATAAATAAGATATATTTTTAATATTTAGAAATAAGGTAATGCCCATTGTATTTATTCTTATTTTTTTAATGTTTGACAATTAATAAAACATTCAAAATTGCTAATTTAGATCATAGTTGACACATTGTTTCAATATTTCTATTATCATAGTAATATCAGAGAAAAGCTATGAAGAATTACTTGTGGATTTGTAGAAGCATTGTAGAACCATTTCAGTGCCAACCTTTCTTGAAGAGTGTTCAACTGAGACTGGACTTGTTACTATTCCAATATGTCACTAAGGTTGACAATTTTATTTTATTTTTTATCCTCAAATCAAACAAACAGCCAATAAATTTGACCCAACTCATCTTATTACTGACGATAATTACACCAAATTTCTGAAAATATTAACTGAAACATACTGTTGGAAAAGCCAGTGCATGGAGTTGGATGTTTCAAGAATTAAACCATTCACTCTTAGATCTTAACCATAGGTATGCAAACATAAGAAGGTATGTTAATGTTAATTAGTAACATATAATCTAATATGTATAATTAACATTTTATAAGTAATTACTATAATATTGATATGCTACACATGCAGCCACTCCCACAAAGGCAATTAACAATGGAAAAATATAGAAATCAAGAAAAGGATACATAATAAAATGTATTTAACTTCATATATACATTTAAAAAAATATATGATAAAACAAAATTTACAAATCAATTATGTACAATAAATTTAAAAAATAAAACAGTGGCTTGAACAAGAAAAATTGATTTTATATATACATATATACAACAAATACACATATAACTTAACAAATCTTAAATTTTATTGGGGTTTTCTTAAATATTTTTATAATCTAAAATTTTTTGGGAACTGAAATTTATTCTTGCTGCAGTATCAGTCTACAAAAAACAGACACAGTCAACTAATAGTATAGCTCATGTTAAGATTCAGAGAAGTAAAAGAAGCAGAAAATAAATTACATATGAGGAATGATAAAAATATTAGCTAAAAAATTTTCAGAAAATAATAAAAAATGTATACTACAGTTAATCAGAGAAATTAATGTTTTATCTGTGGTTCTCATTTCAAAAGGCTTTCGGTTATATGATAAAGCCTGTTCCTTAGTGAACAATACTGATAATTTTACAGTTAATATGTTAAATCCAAACCCAAGGCCAGGCTTTTTATATATTATACCTGATAGACTTTTTACTAATTTTTATATGAATATAAGGATTTGAGAATAATTTAGTAATATAGGCATTTTTTTTTTGTAATAATAATAATAGGAAAGTTTTTCCAAAAAGAATATTTTTATTTTTCAATAATTCTAAAAATTTATAATACAGATAGTACTATTGAAAATATGAACAATAATCATAGGTACCAACCTGGTAGAAAGAAAAACTAACACATTCATATACAATATTGAAACCTAATCTAACCGTAAGACAATCAAAGATTTTAAATTCCTAAAAATTTGGATTTTTTCAGAAAAAAGAGTTAATCAAGAAATAAAAAAAAAAAAAAAATCAGTCATGAAGCTGTGTAATTTAGCAGATTTTCTATGTTTCATTAAAGATGGATATAAATATGAGGAAACAAAACTAATAAGCCCAAAAGAACTATGAGCATAAAAAGTAGGACCACTTAAGTTTGCTCTAGACTGGCCAGAAAGGAGGGAGGGAAGAGCTCACCCATCATAGTCACATTCATCAATTTCTTCCTTAATAAGTATTAAAAATGTTATAGAACATTAATGTTGGAAAATTATATTTTACACCTATTGTTCTATAAAATTTTTCTTAACTGACATAAAAAAGATATTATGATTCTAAATTTAGGTTTTCCTCTAAACTACTCCTATTTCTCATTCGATTTCAACCAAATTTAAAATCTTTCAAGGTTGGATATGAATTTGGGTTCTGGTTATTATTTGTTTGTATTTATTTTTTTGGTTATCTCTCTCCCTTGACCAATTTTAGTCATTAATGAACTCATCCAGCAATTTGCAAAAAGATGCTAATATACTAAATTTGCTTCATTACTTTAAAAATTGGGGATGCTAAACTGTAGAGAAATGTGTGTGTGTGTGTGTGTGTGTATGCATATATATATATACATATATGTTAACGCAATATATGCCCTATCTTGTAGTTTGTCGTANTATATATATATATATATACATGCACACACACACATATATCATATAATACATAAAATGTATAACAGACCATTTTTAAAATTTCTTGAATTTAGGATGAGTGAACATCCATTGAAGTTTTTCAAAAGTCATATCATGGAACCAAAGTAAAATAGCTTGCTTTCCCAATGGGAAATCAGCTAAACAAAGAAAATTCATTCAGTATTATTACTATATTTAGTAAGAACTTATTCATGTGGAACCTCAAAGTCACGCACAAATTAGGAATTATTTTTGAAAATCAAAAACTACTATGAAACAACTAATGCTGCTATCTAATTAAAGGAATATAGCACATAAGAATATGTCACAGTCTAGGTTGTTCTGGAAAAATAAGAACCAGTACCTAATCACCAAGCTGTTATTTAAATATTTTTACTCATAAAAACTAAATATTTGAACTGTAATTTATGTGTTTCAGTTTAATTGAACAATAATTTTACGATATTGTATAGCTTTGTAAAGACTTTATATATATANTTACCACGCGTGCTATGAAACATCTCTAAGAAAGCTGGGACAGAGTTAAGTTTCAAGTGTGGCTTCGCATATACAAAATTATGAAGAGTAAAATATAATGGATCATCAGGTGTTGACATGATAATTGAGGCCCTTGCCAAAAATGTGGTAACAAGGGAAGAAAGACGAACATTTTCACCTTCTCCAAGAGCAATAACTCCTCCCCGTAGTGCTTCAATGAAATGTTTCCAACACACATACACACGCACAATGACAAACAAAAATGCTTATAAAAATACCACCCAAGTGTGAAGAATATCTAAAAAACATATAATATTAACAACTAACTAAATGTATACTATTAAATATTATCTGTAAGTACCATCTATGTAAAAATAAATGTAGTTTTAAAAGTATATAGGTACATGTATTTTTTTATCCTGTTTAAATAAGGTTTAAAAAAAGACCTAGATTAGGTCTTAATACTCAAATTTTGTATATTTGTTTGCTATAGACCCCTAATTTAGGTAGATTTTAAATAATTCAAATGTTATATAGTACTAGGTACATTTTTTATTAATGTTCTTAAGCATTCATCCTAGGCAGGAATGGATTTATTTGAACAAGTAAATATAACTAGCAAATAAATATAAGAAAATAATCATAAAATGAAGAAAATTTCCATGGCTAATCTTATTATTGAATTACGACCTGAGAAAAGTCGAATCATCTTTAAATCTCCATTTTTTCCTTAATATAGTAATATTTCAAAGGTAAATAGTGATTAAATATTTTGGTAGGCATTTCTTTAATCATTTTAGGATTAGCATTAACAATCCAAGGTATTATGCTATAATTATTTATCAAAAGCTGTTTTTCATCCACAACTTGGAGACACTTAAGAACTAAAGCTTCAATAAGTTCCTAAAAAAAAAAAAAATAAAATAAATAAATGAAAAAAAAGGTATATTTGCTGAAAAATATAAAGAAAGAAAACATAATTTATTTTTTAAAATAGCTAAATAAATCACAACTGGTAATTCACCTTTATTTTAGGATTAGCTAAACTGCAGGAGTGGAAGTCTAATATGAATTTAAATGTCAAAGAATTCAATGCAATTTGAAGGTCCTTCTGTTCTTTTATTCCATCTCTCAAGACTTCAAGAATCCAACGTTGATGTAATCTTGGGAAAAGTATAGAAAATATGATTAAACAATGAAGAGCTAAGAAAAATAACTTAATTCTAATGAAGTATTATATTGTTTTATACAAATACCAACAAATTTTAATAATGAAAAGATTGGTTTAAGGTGTTCATTACCCCAGCAACCATGGGTTGGAACATGCAATTTGTGACTCTCTCCCTTTGTTATCCCCATAGCCCTGAAGAAGGCCTTAAATTCAGGCCAAAATGTAGGCATAAATACAACCATATTAATAATTTTTATTGCAAGGGAACAGAATAAAAAATCTAACTGTCCCAGCCAGGGCTCGAACCTGGATCTCCTGCTATCCGAGTCCTGGCTTAGACAGTTATATTTTTTTTTCTATTTCCTTGCACTAAAAATTATTAAAATTCACGTGGGATTAAATACCACAAAAAAAATTATATTTATCAAAATAAATCCATATTGGTTCACCGATTTGTTTATATTTAACAATAAACCTTTGACGGAACCCCAACTGACTATTCTTCCCTCAGATATGGTTTTAGTTTGCATAAAAAAATAAATTAAAAGTATCATGACTAATTTCTAACTTACATTTTGGGTTGGCTTTCCAGGACAGCTCTCAAATCAATATAATTTTTTTTTAACATTCACACACTACATGCAGTCAACATTTAATATTTTTGCAAATATTATAAATGAGTTACTTATCACCAGCTGTAACACAATACTGAAGACGAGCACTATCTATTTAAATATTTTAATCAATTTTACCCTCCCGTAGTGCTTATCACAGTATTAGCACATAAGGTGTTCTTATCACTAGATCGTTTAGGTAAAATGTTCGTATGGCTAATATATTGCAATTAGAGGAAATTTGGGAGGTATAAATTTTCAAATTATGTTCCTGTATGTTATACATTAAAAAAAAATTTTTTTAGTCCTGTTTTTGAAAAGAGTTAGACGCATAATGGAAATTGCCATTTTATATCAAAAATTGGTGAGTTAATTCATTTTTTTAAGCGCTTTTATGATATATTAGTGAAAAATTAGAAAAAAAATTATATACACAAAAGAAATTAAATATGAAAGAAATAGAAATACCAAAACTTGAAAATGATATGGTCTATTGTATAATATGGGGCTTAAATAAAAGTATCATATTGAAAGATATATAAATAAATTTTAGTTTCTTACTTATAAGTTATTTGAAGTAGCTGAAGTATGCTAAGTGAAGTAGAAAAGAAATTCATTAGTGTGTTCTTTGAACCATAATGAAGGATTTCATAATAAAATGGAAAATAAAATAAAATAGTTAAGATAAGAATGAAAATACTTGATTTGCTACTGATGAAAATCTCTGCAGTAGATTCTGTTGAAATTAATGATTGGTAATTTAGTATGCAAGACAAATTTGAGGATAGATGACAGAGAATTTTATCCTATACCGAAGTTACGTTATTTCTGTTGATAGATAAGACTGTATGAAGAGATGCTGATACAAATATATATTATATGCATTTATACAAAATATTTGTATGTACACACCTACAAAATATGTGACAATGTCATAGTATTAAAATTCTTTTTGAGGTGTAAACAGAGGATTTTTATTTTTGTCCAGATTTTAAAAATCAAGAAGCTTATCAATACTTTTTTAGGAGTAAATAAATATTAGAAAAAAGAGTAACATTTATGTATCAGTTATTTAGTATAATAGTTTTGTAAAATAATAAATACGTATTTAATATATATCACCTACATTAAGTTCCTCGAACTTCCCAAATTCAATTTATATAAAGCAACATAAAATAGAGTAATAATTAATCAATAGATGTAATCAATATGATATTTTAAATCTTACCTGTGATTACCACGCGTGCTATGAAACATCTCTAAGAAAGCTGGGACAGAGTTAAGTTTCAAGTGTGGCTTCGCATATACAAAATTATGAAGAGTAAAATATAATGGATCATCAGGTGTTGACATGATAATTGAGGCCCTTGCCAAAAATGTGGTAACAAGGGAAGAAAGACGAACATTTTCACCTTCTCCAAGAGCAATAACTCCTCCCCGTAGTGCTTCAATGAAATGTTTCCAAATCATATTGTCTTTATTACTAAAATAAAATTATTATATTTTAAGAATGAATTGTTTAAAAAATATTTATAATTTCCATTAAAATCTTATTTGGTTCAGGTCAATTTGGCATATCAATAGATTTTGCTAAAATAGTCTCAATCCATAAATTAGATTTCATATCACTAAATAGGTTTTGAAATGATTTTATACTCACTGAATATTTTCTAATGCAAGAATGATTTTTGATAAATTTAGGTTTAATATATTTAAGTAAAAACTAGGAAATTGGGAGTGCTTTCAGATAAATACATTTTTTCGAAAGAGAAAGAAAATTAGAGAAACCAATGAAGACGGACAATTCTCAATATAAATTAATTTTGATTAATTAGTCTGATGGGTTGCCAATTGAGTATTTAATTTTCTTAGAAGAAAAATGGAATATTTCATGAAATTAAGCTGACAGAAAAATTTAAGTAATATTTGATCTCTTTAGTAACAAAATAAAATTTAAATTAAAACTTAAATTGCTACAAAAAACCTATGTTTTGTGCACTGGAGCGGAATCACAAGTGGGAGGATCTTGCTTCTTACAACCAGTAAGCATTAAAAAGCAAGAAGCTATCTAAAAGTAGGCAGCTTATTTTAACCATCAATGGCAAGTTATATTTCTTCATAAAATACTGCTCAGGGAAGGAATCAATCCCCCAACCCAAGCTTGCAGTGCCAAAATAAAAACACATAAGTATCTGTGTAGCTCCATACAATAGTCAGGATAATTAAAAATAATAATGATCATAGTGCAATATTTAGAATAATTAATTCAAAAATGTAGGCTTTCTCCTTTAAAAAATAAATAAAATAAAAGGTACTATTAAATTTTAAATAATAAAATTTTCAAGGGAATCGATTTCTTTCTTATCTTAACTTCTCCCAGAACAAATCATTCTAAACCCTGCTTCCTACTCATAAAATCTACTTTGAAGCCTCGCAAGGGTTTTGTAAGATAAAAAAAAAAATAATAAAAGATAAATAAACAAGGGTTACTAACTTAGGTATGATGAAGTAAAACCTGAAGAGAATATGATAAGCTGCTGCTCTAATACGAGGACTCTCACTTGCAAGGGAAGCTAAAGTCAAACCAATAGCTCCACTCCCAGCAACTTTCCACCCTCCAGTTGTTTCACCAACCAACTGGCTCAGGAGTGGTAGATAAAATGCAGGATCATACAAATCACTTTCATCATCAAAATCATTCTGAAAAAAGTTTAAGAATAGCCCAAGAAAAAATAATTACTATATAATTGTGACAGTCTGATTTTATTTTATTAATTTTTCAAACCTGAGTTAGGACTCCTTTCAATTAATTTTGGTTTTTACTATTATAAAAATAGAATTATTAAATAAAGAATTTGAAATAAAATATAGATATTTCCATATTTTTCTAGCGTTTTTAGACATATGAACTATGAAAAGATTTTTCTAGCCTCTAAAGACAAATGAACCATGAATAGATTTTTCTAGACTCTTAAGACAAATTGACTTTACAATCCTTGAATCCCAATTATTAGCATATTATTTTAACACAATTCATACAAATATTTGAGAACTTGAAATATATTAATAATAAAACTAGAATATCTTTTAAATGTTAAATATATCAAAGCCAAACCAATAAGTAAAGCAAGCAGTAGAAACTGTCTTTAAGGCTGTCAGAGAAGTTGAAGATAACTGCACATCCATTATCAATGAAAATACTGAACTGCGAGGTGAAGTTTCCATATTGAAATTGAAAGCAAAACATTGATGCACTTCTGAGTCCATTACAGAGGATGTGGTTAGACAAATCAAATGAAGACTCTTCTGAAGAGAGGGAGAAGCAAAAGAAACCAACAAATGTCTACCTACTAAATGCATTTTCTACAATGCCAAGACAATCTCTGTTAACTGTTTTTATTTCTTAGGCTGAAAAAACAAGACAAATTTCCTGATAGCAGCAGCATTGAAATAAGAAATACAAAATCTTTATTCCTGCTACTGAAAGCATGATGCCTTAGTGAAGGGGAGATTAAGAAAAGATTAAGTTAATGAAATCATTCAATTAGAGAAAATAAGAAATTTTGGAGCATAAAATGCTTAACAAAGAGGCTCCATTGCTTAATAATATATGATGTATCCTGTGAGGCGATGCAAATAAGCTGGTTGATTTCTTCTCGGGTGTATAGTCATAAAATCTAGACAGGGCAATTAGACACTTTTAAACATATTTTTAGAACTAAATGTATGGGTTTAACAAGCTTTATTTCAGAAGCTAACATAATAGCTGTAAGAATAAATTTAGATATTGTAAGAGTCTCTAGTAAATTCTCACTTCCAATTGCAGATATGCATCCTAGATAAGCTTCAGGACAAAGAAACTCATTAAGATACAAATCTAGCCACTCATAACATGGAGCAAATGGTTAGTTCTAGTAGGTAGCTGACTGGACATATAGGGAACATTAGGAGCTGAAGATAAACTGAATATGTCAAAAAATTTTTTGGAAATAGCTCTTGAAGGTCCCTTTAACAGAGAATGCACCACTTTGTCGGGCTAGCAAACATTCACTCCTCATCTAGACCCTGATATTTTGTTGAATAGCACAGAGGTTTCACTGGACACACCAATACCAATGTCCTTGCCAATTAAGATGGTAAACCCTTCTGAGGTCAAGTATATTATTAACCATTTGCCTAAACTCAAAGCATCCCACTAACACTAGGCAAATACTTTGTAATCTACCCGAAAAAGTAATTTCTCCTGCTACCTCTATAATTATATCTTCCAACCATCCATTTTCCACTGGAAATTTTCTGAAATTGTCCTGTTCCCCTAATCGGGCAAACCTGTTCATAATGAACCATTCTATCGCCCAATCACCCTCCTTCCCTTCTTATCCAAGGTTTTGGAGAAAATTCTTTTAAAAATAATGATACCTATCATAAATTCCTTAAATATCTCCCAAATCATCAGTATGGCTTCCGATCTCAGCATTCTAATGTCCAACATGTTTCACATTGTAGATTTCAATTCCTTTTCCCTTGAGAAAAAATAATACTGACCCTTGCATAATGAATTATTGTGTATACTCAAGTACATATTCCCAAGCATCATATATTTAAACCTCTAATTTTATCTTTCCAACCATTTCTTTACCATCCGACAAGGATCTGATTACTCCAGAAGGTTCTGACCTTTCTGTTCTACATGGCAGTGTGCATGGACCCATCTTTTTCATCCTGTACACTGCAGACATCCCCACCTTTCCTAATACTCTCCTGGCCCTCTTTGTTGATGACAAAGCGACCCTCTCTTCCCATCTTGATTCTAAAACTGCTTCCAATATTTTACAAAACCACGTTGAAGCTATTCAGCAATGATGCAGCAAATGAAGAATTAAAATAAATGAGTCAAAATGCGCACAGGTAAATTATTAGCCGAGAAAATATTTTCCTAAGAATGTCATGTATAATAACATCTTTATACCTCTCTCTGATTCAACCCTTGGTTTCCATCCTGACTCTCATCTTAACTGGCACAAGTTTATTAAGCTTAAGTGACAAGAACTTAACAGACACTATGGACTCTTATACAGACTTATAAGCAGACTTTCACAGCTCACGACAGAGAATAAACTGACACCGTACAAGCCATTACTACCACCAATCTGGACAAACGATAGACAATTCAGGGATACCGCTAAACCTTACATCACGCAGCAAATACAGTCCTTTCAATCAAAAGTTCTAAGAATAATTGCAAACACTATATAACTATACCCTTCATCATGACTATAATATTCCTTTCGCCCAAGACCTTATTATCTCATTGGGCCTTGACATCTAATTTATTGGGAGTGGGGTCAATAGGCCCTTCTCCCAGCAAATTGGCATTGAATTTATTTATTTTTTTATTTTTTGTATATATGTTATACTGAGTCATCAAATTAAAAATTATATACATAGTAATCAAGAACAGGTGGAATATAGAATGCAGTGAACACACAAAAAGAAAATAATCACATGTTTCAAACATCAAAACAGATATGTTTCAATATAAATACTCATCATAAGGATAAACGTACATCCAGATCCCGTTTAAGAGGGAATTGTGTAATAGTTGATTGCACAATTTCCTTTTCAAAAAGTTCAAGTGTTATTGAAGGATTTGGATTATTTGGACTGATTTTTGATCTAACACTATAATGATCAACAGCTGCTTCTCCCCATACATATGGTTTCCAACAAGCAAGATTTATTCCACCAATTTTTTCATACATCTGTAAAATCTGTAAAGAAAAGTACACAAAATTTAGAATTTTAACAAAGTAATACACAATAAAATATTAACATAACTCTGGTCTCTCTTCAGAACTTAACAAAAATAACAATCTGATTAGACATTTAAAAAATTTTCATTATATTTATCTTTCCAACCCAATCCTAAAACTGCTTCTAAAAACCCACAAGATCATCTCGAAAGCATTAAATAATGGTATAGCAAATAGAGAATAAAAATCAAAACAACGAAATGCGTTCAAGTTAATTTCCAATTGCAGATAAAAAACTTTCCTAAAATTGTGAATTTAACAATGTTTTCTTTCTTTGGGAAGAAAGAAAACAAGGCGATAGAGCAGACTTTAGCATAGGAAGAGACTAGCTCTTTGTGTGACAGAGAAGAAGAAATGATCAAGGCAAGTATGGCTTGCAAACAGAAACAACAATTCTATGACTTGGAATGTAAAATGTAGATACACTGCATGGGTATAGTAAGGATAAAAAATGAATCCTGGTATCAGATATGCCATCCTATGCTATCCTAGAGCATGCAGGAGGTCAAATTGCAGATGCTAGAGCGCATATAGACAAATATATGTGTCTGTATATGTATATCTGTTGTAATTTTTCCAAAAGTCGTATAATGGTAGCAATAAGAATAACTTGATTTCTCTATAGGGAATCTGCTAAAAGTAGAATTAAGACTTAGAAGTCGATATAAGCTGAAAAAATAAAAATAGTTTGTTTCCATTCTCTCACTTTTATAACTAAAACATGAGAAATAATTAGGGTTTCAGATAGGATAAGAAAAATAAAATACTCCAAAATTAATGGGTAATTATTTTATTATTTCCAACTTTTCAACTTCAGTTGTAAGCCATTATCAGGGCTGAAATACAATACACACTATTACACTTTAAAAAATTGTAGATTGGAGATTTAGATTGATTGGATAGATGCAGATATAGATTGAAATGCAGCAGTGTGTATTGTATTTTAGCCCTGATGATGATTTAAAAGTTAAGTTGAAACGTAAATAATAAAATAGAACAGGAGTATTTTATTTTTCCCATCCTGGCTAAAACCCTGATTATTTCTCACCTGCAATACTTGATGGCCAACCAACCATTACTAATTATGATGACTATAAATAATTAAACCATTATTTCTTGTCCTTCAAGTAACTTACTCTTAAAATAACTTGATTAACTCTGCTTAGAGTTGCAGAGTAACTTGAGAGAAGCACAGGAACATGAGTAGAATTAATTAATGTATTATCTTTCTTCAGGAGCTCTTCAAATAAGCAGAGTACACTACCTGAAATATATGATTTATTTTATGAGGATTGTTAAAATAAGAAAACAAAAATAAACCTTTTAAAAAAGTTGATTTAACATAATTTATTTTAATTATAATATATCAAGGAAATAAAAATAATGTAAAAAGAGATTAAACTTACATTTAGTAGCACTAGAACTTAACATTACATCCAGAAAGCAAGAATGTGAGCAAAGAAGTTCAAATATTTCTCCAGGAGGCAGCTTAGTAGAATTATATTTTATTAAACTATAAATAAGATCCACCATTGGGGGAGATGGTATCTTCAGTCCCTGAAGCAAGAGACTTAATACAAGATTATTGTCAGCTTTGTCTAAAGCTGTTTTGTCAATGTCACTCTCCAATACTGTTCTTAAAATTTGACATAATTTTTCTCTGAAAAAAATTGCAATTTGTTAACAAATTTTAGTTTTTCGAACATAGCATGTGGCAGACATGGTAAAATACACACACTCCCATGCACGCACGCACACACACATATATTGACACTTTATTGTATATATATTTACTTAAAATAATTTATCAAAAAGGAAAATATGTAAAACTATTTTTATGAGTTACTGGAGACATGTTGAGATAGCAGTATATTGGGACTTACCCTACTGTTTCCATAGTTTTCCTATTAGTTTTATTGATACCAAAACGTAGATTGGTCAAGAACCAAAGTGGTTTATTCCATTGTCATTGGTCACCTTCTCTCCTCAAGTGATTGACATTGAATGTCATTTTTTTACTTCATTGTGATCAAATTACAAAATTATTTTACTTAACAGAATGTAATAAATAAATAAAATTGCAGAATGTAATTAATAATAAAGCATATCATATTTAACTGATAATATTTTTTTTTCACATGATATATGAAATTATATACTTCTTATATAATTCTTAATGTTTTTTCACAATGTTAGAACTACAAATAAAAAAATAAAATAGCACAAACCTTTGAATTTGCTCAAGAGTATTGTCTGTATTTATATCTTCACTGAGCCAAGATAATGTCATTGAGTACAAGCTGTAAGCCTCTTCTGATTTCATGAAGAATATTTCAATACAACTTAATGTATTAATGGATATAACAATCTCTTTAGGATGTTTCTTAACTCGTTTACAAATTTTCTGACACTCTACAATGGCTAAAAAATTAATATTAATTAGTGGTGGATGAAAATTAAATATCACATACTAATGTAATTATATATAATAATATTTAATATATAAATTAAAATATTTATTAGCATCAATACCAACAAAATATCAAAATATTATGTACAAAATGCAAGATATATCTAACAAAAGAATATACCAATATAAACATTAAAAATGTAAATAGCATAATATAATTTTTAAAACACTTAACCACTCAGTGTTCTCTGAGGCACTGACTCTTAGCAAATGCTACACCTAGCCTATGCTTTCTTAGCTTGTTCCATATTTTCAGAAAGCAAGCCTAAGTAGGGGAAGCAGACCAACTATTGAAGGTTTTTTTTTTTTTTTTTTTTCCTATTTTCTGGGTTTAGAGTTTGGCTAATCTTTACTTCTTTTACTTAATTTATCAATAATTTTCATTTCAAATCCTTTTTTTTTTTTCTTTAATTCCTTGTTTTACACACTTAAGCTAATTTAGGTACACATCATTAGCAAAAGTTAACGATAGAAGTCGGTCAATGCAATATATATATACATAGATTTACTTTAGTTTTCAGAGGCTGGAATATGGCTGTGCCATTGATATATCTGTCGAATGGGTTTATGGAAAATTGAACTGCTAAAATTGTGTCTGTCATGACTTATAGTAAAGTCTAAACAATTCAAATTTCCATAGTCCTCTTTTTCCAGTGTAAATATTATTATTCTTCTGTGACATCTGTTTATGTATTGAAAATATTTTCACCATATTTGGTTCAGCCAATTATGAGAGGTTTAACTAACGTATTAAACCATTTTCTTTTTATTTGATTTTTAGATTTGTGGGTTTTGATTTTGCATTTTCAAATTGATCACAATAGTTTATCTTTGAAGAAAATAAATCAAAAGGTCGACATAATGCTTTTACAGTTACAAAATATGCTAACTTAAATTACTTAAAATCATAGGTGTTCTAAATATTTTATTTAGGTAATACAATCATTCATTATTAGCTCAGAATATAAAATATAAACATTTACGTTCCTAAATGATGAGTCCAACCATACTTATTAAAAACCAATACAAGTACAAACATATGTGTGATCATACGACTACAAATTTATTGTAAAAAATTCAAAACTTACGAATTATAGGATTTAAATTTATCAAATCACTGAGCCATTTAGGAGAAGGTATTTCACAAAATGCTTTATAAACAATGCCAGATATATCAGATAGAATTTTGGTATACTTCGTGTTACACTCTTTAGTTGAGGCAATTAGAGTAACAGATCTTTCTACAGGTACAATGGAAAAGTCTATGTCTTCCAGATATTGGAAAATATAAATACAAAATTCTTCATACCAAGAAGATAAAATGCACAATGCATAAAATAAATCTAAAAAATGAAAACCAAATTAAAATTAGTAATTAAAATCTAGAAATAATCAAATAAAAGACATTTTAATTTAATAAGGTAAAAAAAGACATACAATAAATGAAAAAATAGCATACTTCAACTGGCATAATTCTAAAC
Source organism: Oncopeltus fasciatus (assembly GCA_000696205.2). Lineage (NCBI taxonomy): Eukaryota > Metazoa > Arthropoda > Insecta > Hemiptera > Lygaeidae > Oncopeltus > Oncopeltus fasciatus. Next base: position 292,699 of record KZ806950.1, read on the forward strand.
AAATAATAAAAGTATAGGAAATAGTAAAACTTCTTAAACCTAGGATAAATCATTTTAAAAAAATGTTTAAAAATAAGAATTAATTTCATACCTATCAAAATTCTGTGTTTCCACATATAAAGTATAAATAGAAAACAAAACACTCCCCATAAATTTTGCTCCTTGTGATATTTTATTTTTGTGTGTGCACTGCACTCTCTATCCGACCTGTTCTTCTTTGCTATATATATATATGTATGAGTGTATAAATATGTAAATAACAAGAAATATGTTGTACATAAACTCCAGACTGATAGGTTGTAAAAATGTCAATTATTAATAAAGCACAGATATTTTAGATTGCAAAAACAATAAGAAATGATTTAATATGATTGGAGATTTAAAAGTAGCTAGGGGTGATATGACTCACTAGATGGCAAGAAATTGAATGAGGTGAATATGTTGATGTATTAATTAGTGTTTTGGTTGACTTGCTACTTTTCAGTAGTAGTGGTTAATTTAAACTTTTTGCTTAATATTTCAATATTATTAAATTGTTAAATACTTACAAGTATTGTACAAACCTTACTTTATGATTTATTACAGTATATAATTTCTTTAATTAATAAATTATCTTAATTTAATGGTTTATAACACTTTTATTGTGAAATATATAAATTCACTGATTTAAAACATGTGTTTGAATAACAGTAACTAAATAGGTATTATTTGTTGTTCAACAGAAACAATAAATACTGTGTTATTCACAATAAATATTACTACCGTTTCTTAATCTTTATAACGAGGTAATTTCTGTATCAAATTTGATTTTTTTCATAATTAGAATACTTTTTTTTGTTAAAGTATAATGAATGTATCAATGATATGTATCCAACTTAAGTTATATAAATTGTGTGACAATTTTATTTAATTTTTGACAATGAAAAAAAAAATATCTAATTCGTTAAGTAACATAAAGCTAAGCCCTAAAATTACAATGTTTTGATTAAATTTATTTAATGAAATATAACATTTGGATATACTCTTCATTTACAAGCTTTTTCTTTTTTTAAATTTATTACTTTTTTTTTTTTTTTAAGCCATGTCAACCTTTGGTTATTAATGCCAGGGAGATATTTTTAGATCTGGGAAGATATTTTCAAAAAGAAGAATTTCTTAGAAATTGGTCATGGTGAGGTATAATGAAATGTTAATGCGAATAGTTATTATGTGGATGGACATAGTTCTTTGTGCTTGGAAACTATGAAATTTATAAGAAAGAAAAAATTAAGAGAGAATGGAAAAGAAGTGTACTGAAAATGCATCTAATGCATTTAATAGCCTGCCCTCTTTCAGAAAGTTCATTACAGAGTCGATGACTTCATCGTCATCCAATAGAATTTCGTCTAGAGTCCCATTTAAGTTATATTTTTTCCTTGTTTCTTTATATTTTAGGCACTCTGTAAATATATGTTTGATGTTAAGAAGTTGCCACAGACCTCACAAATGGGTGGGTTATCCTTAGCCATGAGTAAGTTTTGTGTGTCCTATTCTTAGTCTGGCTAATACCACTTCTCCCTTATGGTCAGTTGACATGGAACTGGACCATACCCTCGGAGTAGATGTTATCTCGCGTAACTTGTTGTCTCTGGTTGACCACCAAATATTTTCCCACTTTTGAGTACATCTCACCATCTTTTATCGCTTTCTTTGCTAGTACGTCCTCTATTTTCATTGCCTGAAATTCCACAGTGACTAGGTATCCATTTAAGTAATACATTTAAGTGTTACTTTGCTACCTTTCTCGTTGAGGTGATCTATTGCATTTAGAGTGTCTATTGAGAGATGTTGGATGGTGAAAGGGCTTTGTAAAGCTAAAAGGCAGATAAAGAGCCGGTAAATACAGAAATGTTTTTTGATAATGGAAATTCAGTATTTAAAGCTTTGTTTATTGCGAGTTATTCTGTGGTGAACACGCTTGACATCTGCGGCAAAGATTTCATAAAAGGTCTGACATATATTAAGAAAGATGATCCAACACCTTCAGAGATTTTTGAGCCGTCCATAAAATGCTTAATAAATGCTTTTTGTTTTTCTGTTTGAAAAGTAGGACAAGAAGAGTGCCAGACGGGATGAGGACCACCACAATGTTTACAGTAGCTGTCACAGCTTCCTTCGTGCCTTTTCTGACCGCACTTGCCTCACATTTCTATACTACTTTTACAATTTGAGATACTGTGTCGGAAATTGTAGCATTTGAAACACTGCAGAGGCTTTACATAAGGTTTGACTTTGATACTTAGGAAGTCTAAAGTTTTCGGCAATTCAGAACATTTAAAAGTTAATATGTACGAATTTGTTGGAACTTTAGCATTTTTCACAAACTTGTGTATTATTTTTGCTTTAATTACATTATATTTTTTACAGAAGGTGAACTCGTCACAGGTTATGAAGCCTCTGCAGTAATTAAGGCCTCTATGTAGAGAAAATTTGATGGGAATATTTTCATAACTTGTGATATTTTTGCGGTTATAAAAATCTTTTTCTCTATTAATTTCCAAAATTAAACTCCCAGATTTCAGGAATCTTATTTTACATAACCCGATAAAACTTTTAATGAAACAATTTACTTTGAATTGGCTGAAGTTTTTGAATGTTACTTACATTGTAAGCCGAAACGTTGGTAGATAACCTTTAAAAAATACACTTTTTTAAATTTGAATTTTTTTTGGATCTACCTTGACCGAACCCCAACTAAAATCATCTAATATTAAAATTATGAAGTGTTATCTTTTTGTAAAACTGTTAATACTTATTCATAACTGTATATACATTAAATTAATTTATTTAATGAAAATTCAGAAGATATTTTTTGTATATAAGTATTTATTTCAATTACGTTATTTTCTTTCTTTGGTTTTTAATAAGATTTCTTCAAATGTCACCCTTTCTAATGGAGTGAAATTATAATTATTGATAATTTGAAATGGTATTGGTTTCATTTAACCACTAGAGCTCTGAGTATCTGTATTATGAAGTTTTTAATGTGTGTAGACTATCAAAATATTACTTAAGTGAATAATTGACAGAAAGTAAGGTGGTTAATGAAGGAGCATTAACTGTTTGCAAAAATAATATTGATAAAAAATGAATTTATAAATATTACTTAAGTGAATAATTGACAGAAAGTAAGGTGGTTAATGAAGGAGCATTAACTGTTTGCAAAAATAATATGGATAAAAAATGAATTTATAAATATTAATTTAGTTGTGGTGTATCATCCCACGTAAATTTTAAACAATTAATGAGAGGGAATAAAAAATCTACCTGTCCCAGCCAGGACTCGAACCTGGATCTCCTGCTTTCCTGGCCGGTATGTTTCCATTACACCTCCGAGACAAGCCAGTTAACTTAAATTCCCAACAGACTAGCGAGAGTCTAACCTACGAGAAAGACGAATACATCGTCTTATGCTTGATGGACCTTATTAATTTTATTTATAAATATTAATTTAGTTGTGGTTTATTAAACGATTTCATTATTTTATTTGTAAATTTTTTTTTACAGAGGTTTGGTTTTTTTTTGTTTGTTCTTTTGCTTGTATTATGATATGGGTAATCTGGGCTGAATAACGTCCTCGAACTAATTGAANATACCTTTAAACGAATCCAATAAGACTCCATTAATATCAATAGACACTTCCTTTAAATATTTCAAGAAAACATACATTAGTTCAGATATGTCAAATGAGTTGTTAACTAAATAAGTAATTAAGTTCAAAAATGAAATCAACTTCTCATCTGAAATAATTAGTTTGTATTCAATAGCATGGGACAATAGATTAACAATCACAGTTACCCAAGGTGATAATCTACCATTGATTTCAAAGAACCTAAAAAGAAAAAGGAAATCATAAGCCAAAAATCAAACACAACTGAAGAAGAAAAGATTTACATGCTACCATATATGCAGTCATACATTATAGGTATTATTTGTTGTTCAACAGAAACAATAAATACTGTGTTATTCACAATAAATATTACTACCGTTTCTTAATCTTTATAACGAGGTAATTTCTGTATCAAATTTGATTTTTTTCATAATTAGAATACTTTTTTTTGTTAAAGTATAATGAATGTATCAATGATATGTATCCAACTTAAGTTATATAAATTGTGTGACAATTTTATTTAATTTTTGACAATGAAAAAAAAAATATCTAATTCGTTAAGTAACATAAAGCTAAGCCCTAAAATTACAATGTTTTGATTAAATTTATTTAATGAAATATAACATTTGGATATACTCTTCATTTACAAGCTTTTTCTTTTTTTAAATTTATTACTTTTTTTTTTTTTTTTAAGCCATGTCAACCTTTGGTTATTAATGCCAGGGAGATATTTTTAGATCTGGGAAGATATTTTCAAAAAGAAGAATTTCTTAGAAATTGGTNTATATATATACAAAAAAAAAAAAAGAAAAAAAAAAGCTCTATTGAACCCAGTCAGTCAGTATGAGAGGGACTGGACATTCTCCCTCTTCATCATTATGCGCCAGTTTTCAAGCAGAAAAATTTGTAGCACCTTGAAAGATCTTCATCTCAGTTGATCCTGCCTCATCAGTGGATCTATACAGTTCTCAGGCTATGCCCTCCAACCTCAAGATGACCGACTGCTGCCTTCTGCAGATATGCTACTTAATTTATTCTTCTGAAATGAGCTCTTACATGAACTATGTAAAATGGACAAGGTTAAAATAAACACAAAAAAAAAAGCATTAACAATATTATTGCACATTTTCAGGAGCATAAAATAAAATCTGTATAAAAACTTGTTCCATAGAAAGGGGTAGATAGAATACATACCAATAAGTAGAATACATACATATCATACAAACAGGTAGTTCTGTATTCTTTACATACAAAATTATATTTCAAGAGAAAAAGCATTATATTATATTTTATATTTGAAGTGTCGTCAGCATAAGACAGGAAACTAGTAAAGCTTAATAGTTTAATTTAAAATAGCAGTGTAGTATATTTTGATTTTTTGCCCATTTTGCATATAATATAATATCATTAATATAACAATTTGTTTTTTATTTATTTAGATTTTTTAAATNTAGTTCTTAGTCTCAATTTCATCATTTATTATGCCAAGAACGCCGAAAGAGAACTTATCACCAGAATTATATATATAAAAATTTTGTTTTATTCTCTATGCCTTAATAAATGAAATTAGTTGTGGGTGCATGTGGGTGTGTTTAATAGACGATTAAGTTTAAAAAAACATAATAATACTATTAATATATTTTTTAAAAACATCAAATAAAATTATTAACAAAGAAAAGAGGTTAATTGTAAATTCTTTAAAACAGTAGATGACTTCAAAATTAAGCAGTACATTAAAGTATGCTTAGTAAGTGTTTACAGTAAAGGACTTGCCCTCTTTAATATGAAGTACTACACATGTTACCAAATTTCAGTACAAAACATGAGTTCCATTAGTGTTGGATGATCCTCAACTAAAGAAAAAAGGCTATATATAAATTACTTAACAAATTTTGCTAAAATTTAGTTAAGAAAAATGTTATATAATTTAGTTAGTATTGTAAATTAAAAAAAATTGTATAATTTCAACTTTTTGTCCATGATTTTGAAATTATTGAAAATATTTGGAAAACAATTTTGGTATCTATATATCTTCTTTGCAAAGATTTTAATCTTAATAAGGTAACAGAAGTTTTAAACTTTGGAACAAGTAATAATAATTATAATTGAACAAACACACACACACACACACACACACACACACACACACACACTCTTATAAATGTATTACTACAGATAAGAATAAAATATTGATTAAATTAAAAAGTTTTAAATAACTTAAAAGCAGGCCAATGGAAACAAACATATACATACTTGTTCTTAAAAGAAAATACATAATCTATAAGGTCTTTAACATCAGAGCATGAGAAACGAAAGACTTTAAATAAATTCAAGAGCTTTGATTCATCATCAAGAGTATGAACCAATTTCTTTGCATATTTGAGCTCAAAGGCCAATCTGAAAAAATGCCAATAAGAGTTAATCAAACAAAAATTATTCATGTGCTTTTCTATATTTGCAAAAAAAAAAAAAAAAAGGAAAAAAAAAGAAGTTTAAAACTGATTATTTGTAAGAAGAGTGTATTAATCAGTCTCCTATTTCCCCCACCAATAAAGGGTCTGTTAAAGAAAGAAAAAAAAAGTATATATATACACATCATGCTCCACAGAGCACAGCCTTTATGCTTTCACTTTGACCCACTCATACCTATGGGTAAAAGGGCCACTATTGGCAAAGTACACAAAAACTATTCTACCATAGCAAATGGACTGCTAATCCACTAGTAAAAAATGACAACAGAGCATTATACTGAAAATGAAGGAGCAGTATAAAGAAAGAAGAGATATACAATGGATCAGATATTCATATTTAAGTTAATTTTTTAAAAGTTAGTTCCTGTAGTTTAAAGAGTAAAGAAATAGCCAACACTTCTATGTGAAAATTATTGTTTAAGAAACAGCATCTTCTAACCAAATACATATAAATTTCTTCTGGCAATGCATATCTTAAGGAACTCGTTTGACACATTTGAAGACTTTAAAGTGAAATATTGACTATGCTCAAAGCCATTTTTCTATAAAATGTTTAAAATAATTTAAATGAGGCAAAGACAAATTTAATAGAGTAGAAGGCAGTTTAGCAAGTGACCTTTAAAAGGTTGGCAAAAAAAAAAAATTGAGAAGGTAAGTAGTTTAAACATGAAGACAGAGTTTATTTATTATCAGAGGAAACCCATCTCTAAGAGACAGTAGGGGTGTTGCTGCAGTAAACTTTTGCTAATTCAGTTTTGAAAGAATCCAGAAAAAATATTCATCTTTAACAGGAATCCTCTTTAATTACTCTCAGAAAGATTTTTTTAAATTTTAAAGTAACCTATGGGTCTATGACTGAATATGCTCGAATGCAGGTAAAAATAGCTCCTATTTATTCTGAATAGAGCCTTTGGATCTGTTAAGAAAGAGAAGTACCAGAAGAGCATCTAACAAACTATACTATGCTACACAAGAATGCTTTCAAGTTATTGAAGCTAAACAATGTTCCCATTTTAATAATGCGAGTAATAATGGATAATGTATGCTAAACATATGAGAACATTAAAAGTTATTAAATACAGGGAAGTAAATTGATCAGTTAATATTGTTATTATTTCAATCAATTTTGTTAAAATAATTTTAGACAAGTTAAATAAAAGAAGAAAAAAGTAATACCTGTGTGACAAAAGTTCTAAAAACTGCGGAGGCGTTTTAGTGTTTTCAACAATCATAAGAACCAAATATGTAAGATTAGAATCCCCTACATCTCTTAGAGGATGGAAATTTAAAAGAAGAGCTGGATGACTTGAATTAATTTTAAGCTCTTCATAAACCAAGCAAATTTTAATGAGTTCCAAAATTCTTTCAAGTCTTTCAGAGGAAGCTTTTCCAAGCCTTGAGAGTTCACAAGCTATAAATATACACTCATTCAAGAGAATCTCTGCTTCTTCTTTTGTTTTGCAGGATGCTTTAATCTAAAAGAGAAAATTTAAATGAATGAGTTTTTTTTAGCTTAATCATACTATTAATACATATCTAAACATTAAAATGTGACAGTCGAATATTCATTCAATATTAAATTATGCTAATTTAATGAATACTATGTTTAATTATTATTANCAATTTCATCATTTATTATGCCAAGAACGCCGAAAGAGAACTTATCACCAGAATTATATATATAAAAATTTTGTTTTATTCTCTATGCCTTAATAAATGAAATTAGTTGTGGGTGCATGTGGGTGTGTTTAATAGACGATTAAGTTTAAAAAAACATAATAATACTATTAATATATTTTTTAAAAACATCAAATAAAATTATTAACAAAGAAAAGAGGTTAATTGTAAATTCTTTAAAACAGTAGATGACTTCAAAATTAAGCAGTACATTAAAGTATGCTTAGTAAGTGTTTACAGTAAAGGACTTGCCCTCTTTAATATGAAGTACTACACATGTTACCAAATTTCAGTACAAAACATGAGTTCCATTAGTGTTGGATGATCCTCAACTAAAGAAAAAAGGCTATATATAAATTACTTAACAAATTTTGCTAAAATTTAGTTAAGAAAAATGTTATATAATTTAGTTAGTATTGTAAATTAAAAAAAATTGTATAATTTCAACTTTTTGTCCATGATTTTGAAATTATTGAAAATATTTGGAAAACAATTTTGGTATCTATATATCTTCTTTGCAAAGATTTTAATCTTAATAAGGTAACAGAAGTTTTAAACTTTGGAACAAGAGATTACTTCCCTTCTAATATTAATTTTTGACAAATAAGTCTTTTTTTAATCTAAATTTCTCTGAATCTTTTAACACCAAAGTTAAGGAGTATCAAAACAATTTCAATAGGACATTGAGGATGTTGAAGCCATTAATATGGTTCAAATTGAGATAAGAAAATATACACTTTTCAATATAAAATTTTCTTCATGTATCATGTGTTTTAATCAAAAGATAAAAACCTTTTAGAATTATTTAGACCCAAAACTCTAGGTTCAAATACATTTATTGGATGCACAATAATTATTATGTACTCATAATTAAAAGAATGTAATACTTTGTGATATATTAAATAACTACCTCTTCAGAACTTTCTTTTTCTTTCAAAACAAATCTGGATGCTTTTGAAAATACAGAGTATAAAAATGGTGGCATATTAAGTACAGTTGGTTTCAGAAGCCATGATTCTAAATAAGGCATTGCTTTCTTGACAGAGGGACAAGAAAATGAACTCATTAGAGAAACATATGAGGAAACAGATGCCTATAACAGAAATATATTAATATAATATTGAAAAATATAAAAATAACAATTGCACTTTAAAAAGTTCTTGCCTGACGATGAAAGTTGAGAATAATAAAAGCTACTAAAAAATCATCATTCTTTAAATCCATATTTTCATTGGAAAGTACATGAAGTACAGAAGGAAGAAGAGGACTTAACTGAAGAATTGAGTTAGGACTCTCATCTTGAAGCATAGATACACTGTTATTCCCTGAAACTGAAAGGAAACACTTATTAAGTGAAATATTTAATTAAGTTTAAAGAATTTAAGAATTTAAAGAACTTAAAATTCTAGATAAATGTTATGAATTTATTTTTATAGATAGGAGCTCGGTGGTCTGGTGGTTAAGGTACCAGACTCCTCAACTAAAGGTCCCAGGTTCAATGCTCACATTAAGTTTTTCTTTCTATCAGTGCTTCTGTTTATAATGACCCAGAGGTTTCCTGGTGCGTTCTCAGCTCTAATTGTGTACCATTACTCTTTGAATTGGAAAAAATCTCTCTGCCTTCTCTAGAAGAAATACAGATGGGAAGAAATACAGCCTTAATGTATTTCCCCTTTGGGCATAGGGAGAATACCCTTATATAGATGGCCCATTGCTGGACTGGTAAAATTTACTTATAAAGAATCAATTTTTAGGTTCAATGAAACACACTTTTCATTTCACATCATTGATTCCATTAAACTTTAAATATGATAGTGGTTACACCTTTTTATAATTAAAAAAATTGAGGCATCATGACATTGAAGAATGAATGGCTATAATATATTTTGGCTGATCATAACTTTCCATCTAAGCTTGAAAACATGCTATTATCACTCAGTCAAATAAAATCATTGCCCTTGAAGGACTTAAGTTAGTTAAACAAGAGCAGCTGTATAACAATCAGAAAAAATAACAGTTTGAAAAATGTTTTTTGTATGTGGAAGTTACGTATGTGTAAGTTTTTTTGTATGAGGGGTTACGGCAATGTGAGGGGCACTCTTGCCATAAGATGTCAAGGGCTGAAACTGGCCAAATAATGGTAAATAACATAATTTCCTTGAGTATCAAGTGATAATGAAAAAAATTAATCTCTGATTTTGGAAGAAGTTAAGACCAACAATCACTGTCGTTAAAGCCACAATTGTAAAATAAACAAATGGACTAACAAGTCAGAAGTTTCAGTTTTCAATTTTCTGATAAGTGCGTACATTACCCATAAGAAAAATGAGGCTTGAAAGAAAATGGTCCATTGTTATAGTAAGAATGACAGAAGAAAAAGGAGGAGAAGAAATCACATTAAAGAAAAAAAAATAAGAATAGGAAAACAAGATGATTTGGAATATTGTTAATTTCTGAAGAACTTACATCACTAAAAATTTTTTTTTATTCTAGACAATTACTTGTTAAATGTTTGGCTTTCTCCTTATTTGATTGAAGAAAATTATTTTCAACCAATTTCAACAGTCAAGTTCAAAACGTTTACTTTTAAAACTATTTAAAAGTTTAAGAGCTAAATTAAACTTACAAATTATATTTGCCTCATGATGTTAAACCTCAAAATTATAAATATATGAGTGTTTTACCGGAATATGAAATCTATTTTACAGAGCCTAACATGCTTAGACCAATTTCATGAGAATAAGTTTATGAACTAATTGAAATCACCAGTTTAAAATCAGATTAGGTTCCTTTCTTCATACTGAGGAATGATAAAGAAAAAAAATTACAAAAATAAAAGTTCAGTAAGGAAATAAGCACAACTTCCATGATTAAAATAAGAAATATATATTGATCAAACTAATTACAGCAATTACTCTTCTGAAAACTCTTCCATTAGATGCCCCTTATTTATTTATAGAAAACCTTATTTATATTGTTTTATATAATGAAGAGTTCATTATAAATACTGTTCAAATCCACAATAGCATTAGGTAAATCCTCCTTTGTTTTTTTTTCTCAATTGATTACAAACCATCATTATATTATTTACATAATAAAATCATTTTTTTCTTAAGCAGATGAAAGCTCAGAAATGCAATATAAGTCCCATAAATATAAAGAGGCATGCACCAGCTGGCCGACTAGCTCACTTTAGTAACTTATATGAAATAATTGTAATTATTACACTTCTAGGAAGGGCCAAGCTTGGCATAGTCGTCCTCAATATTTGAACAAATTAGTTCTAGGTAATCTATAAATTTATAACTTCAAACATAAAATTAATAAATTCACAGAAACTTTTAATAAGACTCATTACAGAACAAAGTTCGTTAAATGAGTCATCTGAAAATACACGTAGAAAACAAAAGTGACAAAACAAAACTTTACAAATAATCAAATAAATAATGAATGTATTAAGAATTACAAAATTTTAGTAAAAAAAAAAAAAAAACCTTACTTTGCAAAAAGTCATCAAGATTTAAATCAGACACTTCCTCTGTTAGAGATTGTTCCTGAGCTTTTAGTAACATCTTGTAGATATCATTTATATTTTCTTGAGCATACTTAATACAGGATGCAATCAACTCACCTATGTCTTTTGTTACATAAGTTTCGATACAATACACCCATAAATTAAGCTCATTTGGACTTCTAATAAATAAACCTGATTTTTCCAATAATTCTTTAAGGATATCAATAGCTATATCTTTATTCTCTCTGTCTTGACTATATGTAGTCCATTTCAGTCGACTAAGAAATTTTTCCTAAAACAATTTAAAATTTCAGTATTTAATTGAAATTAGTTCTTAGTCTCAATTTCATCATTTATTATGCCAAGAACGCCGAAAGAGAACTTATCACCAGAATTATATATATAAAAATTTTGTTTTATTCTCTATGCCTTAATAAATGAAATTATAACTTTACTATTGAATGATTTGCTTTCGATACAATAAATACTATTACTTTTACTATACTTTTATACTTTTACTATTTTACTATACTTTTATGAAACCCCATTAACTTTTCCTAAACATGAAATTGAAATATATCTCACATCTATGTAACATGACTTAGAACGTAAAACTACTTCTTACAACCAAAAGTAAAAACTACTTTTTCAAAAAATTCTGCTTAAACTAAACATATAACAAAACATTGTTAGAGGTTTTTTGTTGGGGTTCAGGCAAAGTAGATCCAAAAAAAAAAAAAATACAAATTTTAAAATGTGTATTTCTTAAATTATCTGCCAACATTTCTGCTTACATTGTAAGCCATCTTCAGGGCTGTTGAAATACAATGTCATAAGAATAAAAATAAATAAATAAATTAATTAAAGGATTTACATTATTATTACATAGACTTACCATAACTAAATATAATATGTCATCAAAAGTATGTAGTAAAATTAGTAGAAAAAATTCAAAATACAAAAAAAAAAAAAAAAAAACGACACTTAGCTATTATGAAGAATAGAGGGGACCTCGTGTCACTAAGATCCCATATTCCTGATTAAGAGGTAGAGTATGAAACTTTTAAGAAATTTTTTGAGTTGGATAATGTGGGGGGTGGAAGGGTACCCCACAAGGTGGTAAGTACAATGGGAGAGCGGCCTGTATCAAAGGGGACAATACCAGGAAATAAGGCAGGACATTATTGTGGATAAGTAGCTTTAAGGTACTAGGAAAAATGTTTGAAAGGTTTATTTTGAAGGAGGGCTAACGGTTTTTCAGATTGTTAAAATGTTGAAGAAATTTGTTCTATGTGAGTCCTGTCGTTAACTGGATTGTGTTGTAAGTTAATGTGAACGGTTTCAGATAAAAGGCGTTTGTGTTCATAGGATTCAGTAGTCAATGGTAATGTTATCAAAGTCAAATGTGTGTCTTTGATGAATGCCATGTATTGTGAGGGCAGTTTTATTAGTTTTTCTTTATGTCATTTTTATGATTGTTGATTCTACTAGAAATAGGGTTTTAAGTTTGCCCAATGTAAGAACCATGGCAATTAGGAGTGGAACAAGAAATTTTATAAACAACATTGGTTCTGTTAGAAAGGGGGGATGGGGTCTTTAAGGATGGTGTAAATGGACTTTAGTTTGTTGTGAGTGGAAAAAGCAAGCTTAAGGTTAGGGTAATTTTTTCTGATGAGAAAATATTTAATATTTTAATATTTTCAGAAAGTTTTGGAATTTATGGGAGAGAACGGAAAATGAGGTAATTATTTTTGGGGAGGGGCATAGTTTGGGAAGTGGATGTAAAGAATTCTTTCACAAGTTTTTTAATGGTGTGAGTAAGGAAACCTTTAGAGAGTAGGATGTCTGACACTTTTAATATTTTTGCTATGGAATGTCTTGTCAGACAGTGTGAGTGATCAGTAGATAAGGTTTTTGGCCACATTTATTTTTTTATGATGAGAGTGAGATGAGTTAAAGTGGAGGAGATGACCAGAGTAAGTGTACTTGGTGTACCAATCAGTGGAGATAGAGCCATTAGTGTTACGGATAATACAGGTGTCAAGGAAGGGGGAATTGATAGTCAAGACTCAATTTCAATGGTAAATTTGAGACGAGGGTGGTAAGAGTTAAATGCAGTAAGAATTAGGGGGATTTTTTTCTAGATTGAGAATGAGGAACAAGTCCCAACATATTTTTTAAGGAAGAAAATGTCTTTATGAAACGGTGGTAGGATAGTCTAGGTCATTAAGGGTGATGTTGGAAATGTCAGGAACAAGGTTTTTTCCCATAGCCAGACCGTTAATCTAGTTATAGTAATTACCTTGGTAAAGAAGACAGCCGGAAGTACAACATAGGGAAAGGGACACGAGGTATGTAGACCAGGATAGTGTAGAGTGGTCTTGGATTAGTCCAATGTTTATCAACAATATGAAGGGCTTTATGAATATCTATAACATACCTATGTTGGTGAAGACAGATTCGGAATGGTGAAAGGAGCAAAGAATGTAACCTTTAGGTATAATTAAGGAGTCTAGCTGTGTTTTCAGATCAAATGAGTTTTTAATATCGTAATGGTTTTGTCGGCTCAGAATTTGTAAGGATGGAAGGAGAAATTTACTCAGTTTAGATGCGAGAGAGTTAATATTGGAGAAAATGGGGCGGAGGAGGTTTTCTGGTTGGTGGATTTTAGGAAAGCCGTAAAATCTAGGTGCTTGGGAATTATATGAAATGAGTTTATAATATTTATATTTATCAATGTGCATTTTTTAATCTGATTACTAAATTTTGAGATAAGTGCTAGTGTGGGGTCAGTTGTTGTGGGTGGGTGTGATGTGGTTTTGTCGGAAAGTAAAGTGAGCATTTTGTTGTTGTTATCATTTCTATCCATAGTAACCGTTTTATTGCCTTTGTCGGCTCTGGCCATTATGATATTGCTATTTTGGTTTTGTTTTTTTTAAAAATTGTTGGGTCATCTTTTTCAAATTTAATTAAATTTGTATCTTCTTGGATCTACCTTGACCAAACCCCAACAAAAAACATTAATAATAATATCTACGGTCAAAAAACTCTCTATTTGAACATATAACAAGACAGTTTCATTTGAAAGTGTGAGATAAATTATTATCAATGAAATCAGACTAGCTTATAGTCCCAGTCATGTAGTTGTTGAAAAGCTCAAGGGACGAGAGAATTATCAGTCCTGGAAATTTCAACTGAAAGTACTGCTGCAGTTAGATAATCAATGGGAAATATCTGATGAATGGACAGGCCATCTGTCATTGGCGGGCCCATGATCAAGAGCCTTGAACGTTCTGGAATTATCATTAGTACCGATAATGTAAATTTTTAATTGTTGCAAGAAACAAAAACTGTTAAGTAGTCTAGTGGCACAGCCTTAGGCACTAAGCACTTGAGTGTGCTTACATTGATTGATTGAGAACACATTTTATTTGAAAACTGCAAGAATAACAAAACTTTTAAAAACCTGATAAGGATCATGAGGATAAATAATAGTTTCTAATCTAATTAAACTCAAAATTAGTGTTGAGTTCACTTCAGAAGGTTCGTCATTGATTTTCTCATCTATCCATTTAGTTACAGAATCATCAAAGCTAAAACAAAACAAAAAAAAAACAATTAAAATAAAAACATCAGATATAATTCATACATACAACCTTCCTTAATCACTTTCCCAAACCAAACCTGTTGAAATTTGAACCAAACTTTGCTTTAGTTTGAATAAGTTATATAAAACCATTTTTAAAGCTCATTTGAAGATAGATATTTTAATATTTCATTTTATAGTTTTAAGAGGAGGAAAATCATCTTCCTTCATAGAAATAAAAAGTAACATCTTAACATGAGATGTGATCTTACACTCACCATATGGTCTGGGAAAGCTTAGACTCACCTATATACATCCATAAATTAAATTAATTTTGCCTTATAATAAATAAGTCTGATTTTTCAAATAATTCATTAAGAATATCAATAGTTATATCTTTATTCTCTCTTTCTTGGCTATGTAATCCATTTTAATTGACTAAGAAATTAATCCTAAAAGAATATTTTCAGTTTTAATTTAAATTAGTTCTTAGACACAATTAACTATTTATTATTCCAGAGATGGCAGAGATCTGCTGATATAATCACAGATCTTCCTTAACACTTTTCTTTGAAATTTAAGCAGACATAACTCATCGCTTTTAGAGAGGGTCCAGGATTCTGAGGCATACAACTATACGGGTCGAATGAGGGTTTTATACATTCTTATTTTGGATACAGGTGAGATGAGATCCCTTCCATGTTTTTTTTTTTTTGCAAAAAAAATACACCTGTTAGCCATAACAAATGTAATTTCTTGAGCTTTATTGTTATTGTGCTCTACCAGGCTTCAAAGATACATAAACTCAATCACCCATTGAAAAGTGTACTTTGCTACAGTAATATCACAAGCTTCACACATGTTCTTTGTCTCATTCTTATTATCTTCCTCCCTGAGCTACGGTCCTCATCATTTAATGCAAGATTGAATAAAAGGCAAGCCATGTTACCTCCTCACTCTGTATGGAACTAATCTAATAGGATCCGAACATATATCCTGCACCATCATCAAGCTTAGATAACACCTCCATCTCAATCAAGGCATTATACATGGCAGGCCTGAGAGTGTTATCATAAGCCTCTTCAAATCAATAAATAAATGGTGTGCCTGGATCCTATACTTTCTGGGTTTTTTTTTCTCCAGAATCATGCTGAAGATGTACTAGGCGAAGAACGAAACGGAAGAGCATGGTTTGACGAAGATTGCCAAGAAGTAATGGCAGACTAAAGTAGAATCTTTATATTAATGATAAAAAAAGAAAGTAAACATTAATTGCTATGAAATTATATAAGGGCAAGAGAAAAAAAATTCCTTTGATGAAAGAAAAAAAAAAAAAAAAAAAAAAAAAAAAGGAATTGGAAAATAAGGAACTGGTGGAAATCGAGCAACACAGGGGCTTGAATGAAAAGAGAAAGTTCTTTAGGAAACTAAATGAAGGATGCAAATCTTTTCAGCCAAGAAGTATTATGTGCAAAGACAAACAGCACACTGTTTTCTAAGAATAGAAGTAATATGAGAAGATGGAGGAATGACTTCAATGGCCTGCTTCACAGATAACCTGGAAATGTACAAATAGATGTTAATGTAGATAGGCTGAATGAATCAGGTGACAGAGCCACCGGGTGAGGATGATATTACAATGGCAATGACTGAAAAATAATAAAGCACCAAGGCATGATAATTCGCCAGATGAACTCTTCAAACACAGAGAAAATGAACTACTCAAGGCATTGAGAGATATAATATTAACTGTAAGGATGGAGGAATGCATGCCAAAGGACTGGAACAAAACCGTAATCTGTACTATCTTTAAGAGGGGAGACACCTTAGAATAATTTTACAGCCAAGTCATATATATAAAATTTTCTCTAACATACTGTAACAGAGGATATTACCCTATACAGAAAATATACTTGAGGTATACCAAGCAGGCTTCAGAAAAAAATAAGAGTAGCCTGGATATTAATTTAAAAATTTTAATATATGCGTATTATTACAATCAAGTGGAGGGAGAATATCTGCTCAATAGTAGACTTATTTATATATATAGTTTCTTCACAACAGGTTATCTGTAAATATATTGTCATCACATCACCATGAAACCTGATTTCTATCAATTATTTGCAGTAGAATAATAGAAAGGAAACTGACAAATGCATTGCTTTTATGCCACTGTCTAGAAAGTAAATATTCCATAAAGCGTACGTCAAAAGCGCATTGATTTGAAGTGTAAATGCGCTCCCCCGAGGCGAGCAGAGAGAGAGAGAGAGGCAAAATAACTGTTACTCACCGAATTAAGTCAACTAGTGTTGGACATGCTTTTTCATAAAGAATGAATAACTTAATTATTTCACTGACTAAGTTCTGCTCTTGGTTATCATATGACTTAGAAAGATTATCCAATAGCACCAAGGCACTTGGCAGGTACTAAACAATAAAAAAATAGAAATACAAAAAAATTCATAATATTTGGGTATTTAATACTCTTTTATATTTTTATAGTAATATATATATATGATACATACTTGAATAAAGAAAGGTGTCATTTGGGTCTGGATGGAGATATCACTGTGCTGCTCCTTAATGTCATCATATATTTTACAGTAGTTGCTAAGCATAGTTGCTAAAAATTTAATGGTATTTAATTTCAAAGAAATACTATCACCACTAAAGAGTGATCCCCTTTTGAGTGATTCCAAAATTTGTTTAGGAACAACCAAATCTTGAATGGTATCCAAGCACATTTTGAGACTTTGAGATCTTAAATTAATTTGAATGGTATTCAATATCTAAATTTGTGAGAAAAATAACAATAATTATGTATATTATATACAAAGCAAACAAAAATACAATTATTAATTCAAATTATTACATTTATTCACACACTCACACACTTATTTGTATGCAACTTGATACAATAACTAACAATAAACAGCTTCCTTTTGAGAGATTATTATGCTAATAATAATTATAGTTGTATTAATTTCATCTGTGCTTATTTTCAACTTAAACCATAATACATAGTCAATTTATATCTTTGTGTTATGAAAAACGGTATATCTCTTTAAGAAAATCCGTTTTTCTGTAAATAAATCAAAATTTATCATACCTTCTAATATCCGTCTTCATTGGTTTCTGCAAACCATCTTCTGTTGGTGAGCGCTTTCGGACATTGTCCATCTTCTAGCCAAATACATGCATTCACTGTCACTGTCTATTCAACAGTTGAATGCAGACAGTGACAGTGAATGCATGTATTCGGCCAGAAGATGGACAATGTCCGAAAGCGCTCGCCAACAGAAGATGGTTTGCAGAAACCAATGAAGACGGATATTAGAAGGTATGATAGTTCTATATTCATTGGTGGTGGAAATAACCTTTTAGATTATTTACCTAAATCAAATTTGTTAAAAATTACTGTTTGAGTATGTGGATTCATTAATTTCATTGATATTATATACATATATATACCTAAATATTTGAGGGGTATCCCCCAATCTCATAACTCAAGAGTATATTAAATGTATTCCATGAATGTAGATATGATAAATAAACAAATTAAATCAAATAGTATAAATAAATCATTGATGACGTGTAGCAAAGATGAATTGATGGATGATAGCAGCAGCAAAATTTATAAAATGGTTGTACTGGTTATGAGAAATTATTCTTTTTTTCATTCCATTATTAGGAAATGATTTTCACTTCTTCCATTCCTTCATTGGCAACTTGCCACTAGATTTATAAAGCTTTTTGAGCAAAAGAAAATTAAGCTCTTGAAATTCATATGCATATGGGCTGATATTATTGAAGTAATAATAAAGACTTCCATTAAGAGGTGGATAGAAATTAATTGATCTTGTATTCTGAGCCATAAGAAATTGAAAGATTATTTGACTAGTCATAATGTTCAATATTCCCACCTCATCATAACCATATATGGTGATTTTTAAATGTGATATATCTACAAATAACAGATGAATACACTATTTGAGGCAAAAATATATAAATATGATGCTCTGTAATAGGGACCAATATTTCTTTAACAACATTCCTTTATCAGTGGTTTTCTTATGATTTTGAAATATAGAATGGTGCCATGTTTCATAGCTTTATTATATATATATATATA
>KZ806950.1:311752-322467 GCA_000696205.2 Oncopeltus fasciatus
CAGTGATAAGCAGGAATGGAAAGGTAGACCAGGAGATATCCAATAGGATAAAGAAGGCAAACTCAATTTACTACCACCTCTGCAACACAGTTATAGGGAAAAGGGAGGTTTAAGGAATGTTTTGAATTCTGGAAATAATCATCCATCAATACATTTGCTTCTACTGGCCATTTTCCATATTTCAGTAGTGCCTTTCTTCTTAGTTCTGTCCTGTAGTCATTAAGTAGTGTATAGTCGTTCATCAAATGTTGCTATGTCTATTCGAGTGTAAAGTCACAAAGGAGGTAAGGATAATCTTTAATTTTAAATCTATAAAAATAACTGTTTTCTGTACCGTGTCCTGTAATAGCTTGAGTCAGGTAGAAGTCTGTCCATGTTTTTCATTTTCTATAGTACGTCTGTATGTCAGGTACAAATGTGTATAAGTGTGTATTGAGGTTCAGGGAAATCACTTTAGAATGTGTTATTCATGACCCACTAACACACTATTCTGGCCATTTGGCTTTTTTTCCTCTGGGTTGATAATTTGCAAGAATCATAAATAAATTATTAAAAAGCAAAGACAAGTATTTAAACAAGAGCCTATAAATCTTTCTTAAAGGTTCCTAAAATAAAGAGACTGAATCAGTCTATTAAGATTAAAGAGGATGTCACCATATGTGAGGTTGTTTTTTAATTTATTCACACATCGCAAAAAAAAGTTACTACTCTTATTCAAAATTTAAATTAAAACTAGAGCTTTAGAAATAAACAACCTCACTAAGCTATATATTTATCAAGAGAAATGTTTCATTCATCATTAAAATTCATACTTACCATTGACCCAGAAAATATACCAGTAAAATTAGTTAAAATTTAATTTATCCCAAAATGGGATGCACACTACTACACATACATTCATAAAAACTCACTTACCTCAGTAATAAATTCAACTATTTCCAACCACTTAGAAGAATATGTCTTCAAATTAGGCCCTAATGAACTTAATACTGATTTAATTACATCAGGGCAAGTAATAAGAGTTTTAAACAATAGTTCTTTTTTTAATTTATCTTCCCATGGCTCTTTTAATCGCTGAAAATAAATTTAAAACTTTTACAAACAAATGTTAAAGTGAATTGGAGCAAATTACATTTTGTATTGACAATTGGAGCAAATTACATTTTTGTATTGACTGTAACAACTAAAGTATCTACTCTGGTTCTCATAATAGTTTTGTTAATTTGCCTAACCTTATCTTCAGTCAATATGAAATGAAATTTGAAAAATAATTTATTGTTAAGAACACAAACTATTAAGGGTTTTTTTAAATAAGAACTTGGGTGTGTGTGTGTGTATGTGTGTGAGTGTGTGTTTATGTAGGTATGTATAGACACACACCTAAGAGATGTTTAGCTACTTCATGTATGTACTCGTCCCAGACTTCTAAATTCAATAATTTTCTTCAGTGCACTCATTCTCTTATTCACTATCTGGTAGTTTTACAGAAGCAGGGTGATAAGTGCTGTTCTTATTTCTAGGCAATCATGAAGAATCAGTCCAAAACTGCTTCCAATATTTTATAATAGCAGCTTAATGCTATTCAGCAGAGGTGCAGCAAATAGAGAATTAAAATAAATGAGTCAAAATGCACCAGGTAAATTTTCATTTGAGAAAAGATTCTCTTGATAATGTCAAGTATAATGCCATTCCAATGCCTCTCTCTGATTCAAATGTTACCTTGGATTCCACCAACAAGGCCTTACTACGACCGATGGTGCAGAACTCTGGGGTGCCACTAAACCTTCTAACATCCAGTGAATATAATCCTTTCAATCCAAAGTCCTAAGAATAATTGCAAACCTTCCATATTGAATGTAACTCTACCCTTCATCACAACTTTAATATTAGTTTTGTCCAAGACCTTATCTCCAATCGCTTTATACTTTTCCACAGCAAGCTTCCATTTCACTCTAATCCATATGCCATATCCCTGTCATCGGACTCCAATCCTTAGAACCCTCCCTAACAACTAAAATAAAGATTGCCTTGAGACCTCTTGGGCCTTGACACTAAATTTATTGGGAGTTGGGTCAATGGGCCCTTTCTCCCTGCAATGTGACATTTAGTTGATTTTATTTACTAATTTTTATTTTGTTTATATGTATATTATTTAAGCCATCAAATTACCTTGACCAAACCCCTACAAAAAACAGCTACTAATAATCTCTACAGTCACAATTTAATTTAAATAGCCCATTTGGAATATGTTAATTAGTCTGAGATTCCTTAGCATTTAAAGAAAGTTGGAGAATCTAAGCAGAGAAACATACTAGATCTAAAAATTTTAATATGATAGTTTTTCATTCAGAGTGAGGGAAAGAATGATAAATTTCAGAATCATCAGCATAAATATGATGGAAACAGTATGGAGGCATAGATTATTATTAAGCAACCCACTAGGTGGCCTTAAGGAGGCAGCCCTACCACCTGGTTTCAGTTGATCTAGGCCAATCAATTTAGGTCTCCTGAAATAAAAGAATTAAAAAACTGTAAAAAATGGATTATTTGCATTGCTACATGGAACATCATAGGATTGAACATCAATATGTGTGAGCTGGTAGATGAGGTTAAGAGGGTGAGGATTGACCTAATAGGTATCACAGAAACCAAGAGAAAGGGCCACGGGGAGCTGTGAACTCCTAAACTCAGGAGTAAATAAGAATTCTAGAACCAGCGAAGGAGTGGGAGTGCTATTTCACCACGGTTTTTCATAAGCCACTAGGGAGAGGAAGTTTATAAATAAAATATTAATATTGTTGGATATTGAAGAATGAAATACCCTACAACCTCATAAAACTAAATATTGTTATATATATGAACGCCTTAATTAAAGAAGAGTTTTTTTAAGAACCAGAGAAGACCATGGATGATGCAGATGGAGACCAAATGAATGAACCAGAAAGAAAAAAAACCGATGACCAAATGGTGTCAGTTGGTGTCAAAGCCTAAGTCCTCTTTTGAAGGGCAACTTTCAAAATATATCTTTGAAAAATAGTGAGCAGGATTGAAAAGATAATGGTAAGAGGTTTTCAGCTCTATGAGGCTAAAGATTTGACAGTTGCTAATTAAATTTTACCCCACAAGATACTTAATTATTTACCTGAGAAGATTAGTCATGAAACAAAAAGGCTATTATAGACTACTTTCTCCTGAAAAGAGTAATACCCCAAAAAACAAAATATGTGAAAAAAAAGTGAGGATATTAAATAGGTTCAGACCATTACCTCTTTAGATTAGATAAAGTCTGGAAGGCAACAAGACGAAAGAGTAATAGAATGGGAAAAGCAATGGAGGTCATAAAGCACTAATAACTACGAGAACCTGAGATGGTCGTGTATTTTCCAAGGAAGTTGCCAGAAAAGTTTGTGATTACCCTCCACGGAACCCATGGAAGCCTCCATAAGACTCCTCCTCCTCCTTCTTAGCAGCCGCCTCCTCCCCCATCCTCCTCCTCCAAAGCGGCTGTTGGACCGCTTTCAAGAGTACCTATGAGTGCCTGCAGGCATAGGAAAGGTATAAAACAAAACATGATGAAACTAAAAATACCATTATCGAAACAAAGAAGAAATCCTGGAATGAATTCAGTGAAAAACAGAGAGAAAACTCTAAAGAGAACCAAAAACTCCTCAATGGTGCATATTACATAGGATACAGAAGGAGAAACCACCAGTCTTGAAATTCCTTAATGATAGGGAAGGAAAAACGTACTCTGGAAACCAGATAAAATAAAATAAATAAAGTCATGGATAGTTGAAAGAAGTATTTCATGGAACTATTAGAAGAGCAAAGAACAACATCCACCGGAAGAACCACCATATGACCATGATAGCAGACTCAATTGGGGTAGACTATTTTGGAAGAACACTGGTCTCCATTTAACCCGATGATAAGCCTGCTGGTCAAAATGACTGAACTGGAGGATAATAGGCCCCAGAAATGCTGAAATAAGGGCTCCAAGGGGCAAAGAGATGTTTCTACATCTTCTGAACTTTATTTAAAGGAAGAAAATGCCAGCTAAGTAGGAACCAGCTACAATTGTCCAGATACTTATGGAGTAGAACAACAAAGAGTGCAGGAACCATAGATAATTCACTCTTTTGAGTGTTCCAAGCAAGGTTTACTATCAAATTACTGATAGTACTGTGTTAGGGAGGGGCACTATGTATTGCACAGCAAGAGTAGCACCCAAGATTAGCATCTCAAAACACAAATCAAAAAATAAGAAAAGGGTTTTTCATTTTATTTCTATAGCAAATATGAGTGAAAGATTTAGAGTAAAATATAGAATGGAAAGAATTAATGAAATTTTTAAGGGATGATAATAACTCAACAAAATCTATTCTTACTAATGCACATTTTTTCCGACATGATAAAAATATTAATTTTGGTTTTCAAGAGGTGCACTCAGTCATTGAGTATAGTTATCTGATACAAAATAGGGAGGGGCGGTCTTAAGAGGATGTCATCGAATATAGTGAGAAAGTTTATAAATCACTGTTGAAAAATTTTAAGCTAGGATAAATTTAAGGATTTGCGGAAATTGTAAATTGGCACTTGGAAGCAGTAAGTGTAATAACCATGTTTGCTATTTTAGTTTATTAACTAATCTAGAAAAGATAAAACAATCATTAAAATGTTAAACTGAAGAGTATTAATAACTGATTGGGTTGAATTTGAAATTAATATTGTGCTAAGTACAAGGTACCTAACTTCAAGCTTGTTTTTTGAGATTAAAATTTTGAAAACTTGAAAATTTTCACTTGGGAAATGAAATATATTGGTATGTTATGGTTAAAAATGGTTGGTTGTCAGGAGTCATGTCAGAAATAGAGAGGGTTTCAACCAGGATATATAATAAATACGTCAAAAAAATAATTGATTATTTTATTGATTAATGCAAACATTTCAGTTAAGCCATAATAAGGGTTATAGAAGGTAAGATAGTGCAGTAGAAGAGAAGAACCTCCAAAACATATTTGTTTCATTGCTTTCAAAACAATTTTGTAAAATGTCTTGTTCATGAACCATATGGGGTGACCAGAAGACCAGGTGATACTTCTTTTTAATTAACTATTGATAATTTTTTTAAACTACAATTATTACTTTACATTAGTATTAATATTTCACTGTTTCAGGATGATGCTTAATTTAAGACAATAAAAAAATATATACAGTTTTATCAGCTTGGACTATTAATAGAGAGAGTTCATAAAATAAGTTTTTTATGTTGACCACAAACAATTAAAATATAATCACATATTCCATGACTAAGGTTTACTGTATGACTGATTAGATTAATACATAAAATGAGCAAATTTTTCAAATTTTGTTTCTCTTAACTTTTTAATTTATTATTATGATATTCCTATTATATTTTCATTTATTATTTTCCTTAAAATATAAACTGAATGTTCACAAATAATTATTATACCTACTTTTCCAATGAAACATGTATCATAAAGTTTATAAAAATTATATTACATTCATTATTAATTAAAATTTCACATAATCTTTAGAGTCCAGTATTGCATTTTAGCAACAGGGCTCATCTGGATTCTGGCTAATATCTCTTTAAAGTATGCTGTTTCTCCTTTTAAATCACATTAATGTGAGTCAATTTGGGCAGTTTTACGAAAATGGAGAAAATATTTCTGAGCACTAATGAGTTATCCATTCCATAATCTACAATGTGCTATAAATTGAGAGGTTTTCTAGGCTTTATCACACAGATCTTTTCACTGAATAAACACTGTACGATGTATGAAGAGTCTTTTAATTAGAGTTTATCAACAGCAGAATAGGTATTTAATTAGTTATAGTGAAACTAATAGTTTAAAACTAACTGAATTTGTATCTCTCTAATTTAAAAAAATATTAAATAGTTTAGTTACTTGTAAAAAGTTGCAAAGTGTGTAATTTTTCTGCACATTAGAGGTCCCATATGATGTATCTTGAAAAACAATACCAAGCTTGGAAGATGTACATATTTTCAAAAGTAAATTATGTGTCCATACTCTAATAGCAGACGATTCATCTTCAGAAACAGTGACCTGAATACAAAAATAATATAAACATGAAAACACAAAATTAACAGGCATGGCTTGGGTGGAAGGCAGTCAGAAAAACAAGTTACTTTATGTAAACAACAAAAACTTTATTTACAGTACAATTAATCTTTCATAATGGCATAATTTTACAACTATTAACAAGATTATTTATATCAAGTATTTGTAATAAGTTTGTGACACTTGTGTTACTTAACATGCAAGAAAAAAAAATTAAAATATTAAACCCATAACATTATCTTAAAATTTGCTCCTCGACACACATTTTTATCATAAGAGGGTTATTATCAAAATTCTATAGTTCAAATCATGCAAAATAAATAAATAAATAAAATTAAAAAAAAAATCCACCAAACATTTCTCAATGAAAAATACTCATATAAGGTAAACAACAAAATTCCATTTATGGCCATATGCAATAAAATTTTTGAAGCAATATTTATAACTAGACTGCAGTACATAAGCTAATTATTAAACAAAATAACAGATTCAAGGGGATTCAAATTTCCTGCCAAAAATCAAGCCCTCCCAACACAAAACATCTTTTTATAAGACAAAAGTTGAAGATTTGGGAGAAGAAAAAAAAACCCCAAAGAGAAAAAAAACTGTAAGGCTCAATGTGTTGGTGACAAAGTCATCAATATGAATCCCAGGCTGGTAGGATAACAGTTTTAGCTGTTAGAACATTAATCTAAAACATATGGGTTTTTTTTATATTTAAGAATATTTTGGTTATTTCAAAAATAAATTGGCAAACCAGTCAAGGCCTCTACATTTCCGACCACTATACTATACTCATCAGCTTTATAGATAGAAATCTTCCCCCTCCCTGCCCACCTAGGTGGAATACTAAAAAGGCTGATTGGTCCCTTTATCAGGATTCAGCCCAACTAAACCATATAGATCTTTCAGATTGTAATATAGACAATATATATTCTAAAATCAAAAATGCTCTGTTAACTGCAGCTGATCAAGCCATACCATAGACCACTCTGTCAAATAATAAAATCCCAGTACCTTAGTGGAATAATGAATGCGCAAAAGTTGTCAAAAGGCAAAAAAGAGAATTAAGAAAATTTAAACGACATCCTTGTGATGAACACCTCAGGCAATATACTCCCGCACGTTCATTAGCCCGTAGGACCATTCTTAGCATAAAAAATGAAACCTAGAAGATTTATCTACTATAAATTCTCTCACTCCTGAAAGTGAAATCTGGGATGCCATTAGAAAAATCTCAGGCCGGTATAAATATTCTGCAATAACCAATATCAAATTCAATAACACTTTCATAACTGACACCAAAGAAATAGAAAATATACATGGAGAACATCACACATCAATCTCTACAAGTAGCAATTATTTGCCAGAATTCCTGGATTTAAAAGAGGAAGAGTAATCTGTTCCTCTTGAAATAACGCATTATTCCTTATATCCTATGAATTTCGAATTTAATTTTTGGTAACACTCAAGTCGCGAAAAGACACATCAAAAGGTCCGGATAATAAGAGGGGGATGACTTGGAAGAGGAACAAGATGCTTTCAGGCCTCAAGGCCTGACCCAGGACCATATCTTCTCTCTCAGAACAACTATAGATAAGTCATGGGAACGGGGAAAGAGTATTTTCTTAGCATTTATAGACCTAAAAGCTGCCTTTGATTCGGTCCCTAAACAAGAACTGTAGAATGCTCTTTCAGAGAACAATATCCCGCAAGAATTGATAGACCTATCATGATTCCAGAGGGATAGCAATGGAAAAGAGTCTGATACATTTGCAATTGAGAAGGGTGTAAAGCAGGGAAACAGTTTGAGTCCCCTCCTATTCATTATATAAATGAATGAAATCTTAAAGATGTGCAAACGTAGGACAGCCCATACAACCATTGGAAATTGGAACATGAGGGCAATCCTTGCCCAAGTGATGGTATTCGCGGATTACATTGTCCTTATAGCTGAAACTAAGGAGAGCCTACAGCAAACTGTAATTGAATGGGAAGCTGAACTAGAAAGGAAAGGAATGACTATTAATGCCAGAAAAAGAAAATAATGCACATTGGCCGGGAACAGGAATACGTTGAGGTGCGCTGCAAAGGTGAAATAATGGAAATGGTGGACGACTACACTTACCTTGGAACAGTGATAAGCAGGAATGGAAAGGTAGATCAGGAGATATCCAATAGGATAAAGAAGGCAAACTCAATTTACTACCACCTCTGCAACACAGTTATAGGGAAAAGGGAGGTGCAGAAAAATGTAAAGCTACATATCTTCAAAGTTGTTTACCAACCAACCCTCCTAAATGGAAGTGAAAGTAGGATACCAATAGACAAGCACCTAAGCAGAGTTACTGCAGTGGAAATGAGATACCTCCGTAAAATAGCGAGCCGAACCAGAAGAGATCGTTTTAGGAATGATAAGATTAGAGAACAGCTGGGGGTTGGCTCCCTAAAGAATAACCTTGAAAAAAGACAACTTAGATGGTTTGGACATCTCTGCTGGATGAATGAGGACCGGGACGCCAGAAAATACTTTTAGGCCAGACCAACGGGGAAACGTCCCAGAGGGAGACCCAGATTTCAATGGACTGACTATATCTCAAGTGTAGGAGAGAAGAGAGGAAAAAATTGGAATGCCATGCTGGCTCGGGATTGGGAGGCTTGGTTTGCCTGGACTGAGGCACCTCCACGCTGAAAGGCACTAAGGATGAAGAGAAAGAAAAAGAAGAAGAATTTTAGAACAAGGATCAGGCATTTGAAAAATTGAAAAGAGCATTCATTCAAACCTGGACTTAGTTTGAATTTCTGCTCATCTAGGGCTAAGGCTCTATTCATTGAACTCGCTGAAGACCTGCTCTAAAGTTGCTAAGATCATACTCTATTACTATTATTAGAATGTGCTCTATTACAATGTTAGATTTTAAGTTAAATTCTAACTGGTAATAATCTGATTTTTCTGAATCATTACTACTTATATATCCTTAATTTTAGGATGTTAAGCTTTATTGAGATAAATTGAAAGTTGTGGTTATTAATGCTCTGCATTCTAAATCACACATTATGTTGTACATAAGGTTTCATGAAAATTTGAAGTCCTCAATTAATTTTTATGAAACCTTAAATGTAGTATGCACCCCATCCCTTCAAGTCACCTTATTAAATACAGGCATAATCAGAACCCACTGAAGAGATTCAAATCTTATCTTAATATAGATAACCGTATAATTTAATACATTTTCCGCCTTGAAAAATTTGTTAAAAGTGCAGTTTTTGTTATCATAGTTTCTATAATATCTTCCCCATTCTCCAAAAAATGATTACAATTGTCATGTTAACCTCTGTACTGTAGGCCACAATCTCTCTACAGATCTTCTGCCAGAAACTACAGATCTAATACCAGAAACTTCTCTCTACAGATCTTCTAGCCTCCCACGTGTGCAAAATAGTTCACCACAACCAACAAAGAGGGACTGAATGTAGGAAACCCATTCTGGTGGTACCTTACCTTGGACCTTTAATAATAAATGGGAATCTTTTTAAAAATAATTTAAAATTATTGTTTTAAAGAAAACATTTTAGACAGTAGGAGTCAAACCAATACTGATCACTAGCCGGATGTGCTAACCTCTGCACTAAATCCTGCTGTCAGAAACTTCTAACTAGAAGTCTCCTAGCTTCTCAGGAGTGCTAATGGCACTGATGGATGGCAGACTGAATGCAGTCACTTTTTTTGGAGACCTATATTACGGTCTCCCCCAAAACAAAGGGGATCAGTCATCTACATTTGTTTAATCCTCCAAGTCTGAAGGGTCCTTGGTAGCTATATTAATTAGATATCTTACAAATCTCATCCTGGTCGTGGTGTCTCTGCACAGATTGGTGGATGGAGAGTCTTCAGACTGTCTGCAAAACTTTCTGACAGAACTAGTCAAAAATAGAGAGGGAAGTCGATAGACAGATGTCTAGGGGATCCCAACTCACTTGAACTAATCTAGGAGGTGAAATGGCTGAGAATGAAAAGTCTTACTTTGCACAAACTGGATAGCAAATGACCTCCAATTTCAATTAATATTTAACAGATATTAGAAGGTCCATAAATTTAAAGAAAAGGTTTTTTTTTCCTTATCCTTTTATGTGCATGATCATTAAGCTATAGTTCTTATGCCAATCGGACTTAGTCAGCATGGAGACAAAAACTTTAAGAGAATGTGTATACATATAGTATACATACCAGGTATGCAAGTTTAAAATGTCGTTTTAATTCCAATAGAATGCGCTCTTAGCCTATTGAAGGATTTGCTTATCTCTAAACGCTATTTTGTTTGTTAGTCATTTGTTTACAAAAGTCAGTTGTTTTTAAGTCGTTTACGTGGACGTATCATACCTTTCTTTGGTGTTAAAAATGTCTAATTTTAAGCCAAATAAAGAGCATTTGCGGCATGTCATGATTTTCTTATTTAATCAAAAGAAAAAGGCATCTGAATGTCATCGAATTTTTGTTGAGACTTATGGCGATCTTGCTCCAACCGTCAAGACATGTGAACGTTGGTTTCAACGTTTCAAACGTGGTGATTTTGATGTTACTGATCAAAAACGAGAAAATCGACCAAA
>KZ806950.1:337355-372648 GCA_000696205.2 Oncopeltus fasciatus
ATAAAAACTGAAAACCTTATTATTTAAGACAGCTTCTCTTCCAAATTCAATTTATATAATTAATTATTTTATTTGCGCTTATAGTGAGGTTGATAACAATTAGGGTTATCAATCAATATCCAATACTTTGCACTTAATATATATTTTTCTCTAATTGCTGAAATTTTGGCCTGATGTGCAGACAGCTGGATGAGAAGGTAGGCCGTGGAAAATACATATGTATGAGCCGAAAGACAGACACAAAAATCAATCCTGACTCATCAGACTCTTACAGAGAGATAGTACGCTACCTGAAATCAGTAAACGCCCAGTTCCATACATACCAGCTAAAAGAAGAGAGGACTCTACGTGAAGTTATTAGAAACCTCCACCACACTACACCTATCGATGAAATCAAAGAAGAGCTCACTGACTTAGGGTTCGTGGTGAAAAACATTCTCAATGTTTTAAGCCATTTAAGCCCAATGTTCAAGAAATACATTCAATTTCAGCACTGTACCGACCAATCATCAAAGTTGAGATGCCCTAAGTAAAAAAATGAGGTACTTCAGTGCCATAATTGCCAACAATTTGGGCATACCAAAGCCAGCTGCAATTATAACCCCTGGTTCGTAAAATGTGGCAGTCCGCATCACACCAACAACTGCCAAAAAAGATGGGAGGAACCTGCTACTTGCGCCCACTACTCCAAAAACCATCCTTCCAGCTACAGGGGCTGCGATGTATACAAGCAGATCAAACAAAAAGTTTACAATCAACAAGTATCATCACAACAGCCTGCAACCTGAAACTTGCGCCCACTATCAAGAATTGTCCAGCCAGGTGTCTCTTATCGATCCGGCATCCAAGAACAGAAGCCAACAGAGAAACCCACCCAGGCAGATTAACAACCCTGGCCTAGATCTCTATCTCGAACTAGACGCCAGCCTCGCCAGCAGCAGCAACCTCAGCCACAGACCTCGTCTCAGCCTCCACCACTTATATCACGGCCAACCATCTCACACATCCCTCCTCCCATCGCCAATTCAGAACTCTAATATGTGAGCAACATTTTACCACAACCGCATCCCCCACCCATGACGGAGCGACCCACTATCCCCAACGGGACGTCGGGACGACTCCGCACTTATGAAATGATCTGCACACCTTATTTCACTCCTTCTTCTCACAACTTAACTCCCTCATTACAACACTGATGTCCCTACTGACCAACCTGGTGATCAAATGATCCTATAAACTCTCACTCCATGATTCCCCAATCCAAGAATTCCTTTACTATCCTCCTATGGAACGCTAACGGCATTTGGACGCACACTGACGAACTCAAACTAGTATTCGAGAACAAAAACATAAACATAGTATTACTGACAGGAACACGACTAACTAAACGAAATAATCTAAAAATTGCTGGCTACCACACTTATAGGACAGACCATCCTCATCCTGATGGACGAGCTCATGGTGGAACTGCATTTCTTATAAAGAAATCCTTTACCCATCATATCCTACCCTCCACTTCTAGAGTCCCTTCAATCAACATCAGTGTCTATTTCCACACCTCCTCATCCTATCACACTTTCAGCAGTGTATTGTCCTCCAAATAAGCCAATCACTAAGCCAGAATTTTCCACTTTTCTCAAAGATCTTGGTCCCCGTTTCCTAGCCGGTGGAGACTATAATGCGATATCATCCCAAAACCTCAGAACAATTAGTCCTTCCTGTCCCACTTATTGGCCCTCTGACATCCTAGATTTCTTCATTTGCAAAAACCTTATTCCTCTTCATTATTCTGATCAGAACTTAAACGAGCTCTCCTCTGACCACAGCCCAATTCTCTTCACGTTCTCTGATTCCTATTCCAAACAATTACCTCCCTCCCTCATTAATGGCCCAGTCGACTGGGCCTTGTTTAGAACTCTCACAGAAGAGTCACTTGACCTCGGAAATTCTCTGAGAACCTCAGATGATCTAGATGATGCTGTACATTCCTTTAGCACAAACGTATAGCAATACATGTATATGGCTAATCTCAAACCAAAATTTACCAAATACTCTTCTGAGTTCCCTTCCAACACTTTTAAAGGCTCTGACTCTTAGTATACACTATACCTAGCCCGTTTCTTAGCTACCTATTTTTTCAGAAAATGAGTTTATCTAGGGACTGTGCTGCATACAGAGGGATTTTTTCTCTTTTTGGAGTTTATTGTTTTATTCAACTATATTCTTATTCATTTATTTATTAATTTATCTATAATTTTTAAAGTAATGAATAATTAATTTCGTTTTCATTAAATAACCCTTTAAGATAAAGGCTTAAAATACCGTCCTAAAAAGAAAATCAATAAAAATAACATGATTAGGATGGTGGCAGCCGTGGAATGCATCGTGGTCAATATTGAAGCTATGGCTGAATGCACAAGCATTATAAATAAATATATAAAATCTACATCACATAAAAACTGGTGGGACTGAAAGTCATGGAAATGTGAACTTAGGGACAGGACGTCCTCTCTCATCTTCATGATAGCCCTGAAGATGGCTTACAATGTAAGCCGAAACGTTGGCAGATAATCCTTCATTAAAAAAATACATTTTTTTAATTTGTGTTTTTTTTGGATCTACCTCGACCGAACCCCAACTAAACTCATCTTAGGGTAGAAGTTAGTATTAAAACACCACTAAACTTTTAAATGAATGAAAGAAACAAAGAAAAACTAAGTAAAAAGCATTGATTAATACATCAATTAGTAGTTAATACTATCATTCACTCAGAAATAAAAAGAAACAATGACTTACAAGACAATATTTCTTTTTCGTTCATATGTCTTCTGAATTCCTCTGCCGAGTAGCAGACGGTAGAGAAGGAACCAACTTCTTTTGAAGATGATGGAACATCATTAGAGTAAGAAACTTCATTAGAAAATGACACTTTCTTCTTCTTAGACGGTTCCATGACAGTAGAATACTATACTTTAAAATATGAATAAAAAAAAATTAATTTAAAATTAGGTTAAAGCTGTGAAAAATCTTATATCCGTATAACATAAAAGTTTCATAACTTTTAAGTAAACAGTTAATTAAATGAGTTCATGACAGGAACTTCAGATGAAGTTTTAACTCACGTGCAAAGTAAGGTTTCCCTGGAGGTTATAAACATTTAAAAATAAAAATGGCGGGACTTACATCAGAGCTTTCTATTAACTGAATTTAATACTATAAGTATCCCACATTAATTTAAACTTTATTAATCATATAAATATTTCTATTTATAACATTTAAATGTTATTTTATTAATCAATTTTGTTATATTCAATAATTATAATGTATGAAAAAGATATATAATGTGTTATACACTTATTATGCATATTAAAGTCAGTATTAATAGATTCATCTTTTAGCGATTACTCTATTCCCTTAGACGCATAATTCAGCATAAACTGAATTTAAAAAAAAACATAATTCACTAACTAATAAAATAATGCTGTTTAATATTCAATTTTTGGGCATATTTAATTTTTTTTTTTATCCTTTGAGATTTGACACTTTAAAAAATTTATAATTCAAATACAAGATCGTCTTTCAGTGATCCTTTATTTAAAAGAGTAAATCCATTGGTTTAAGATCAAGTGCATATTTTTAGGTATTCCATTTATCAGTTAATCATTTCATCATGAATGACTTTAAATAATAAATGGTCAGACAGAATTTCTAACTGAGAACCCTGAATGGAAACACTTCTGTTGTGCTCCAACCGATGCTTGAGTCTGGAGGTACTAATTCAAGAAATGGTTAATTTTTTTTCTGGGTGATGCTGAGGTACAATTATAGGCAGTTAAGTGACTTCAAAACTTTTTATGTGCTTAAATACTGACTGTATTATCATATAATACCTATAGAATGTAAAATACATTTTGTACATAATTTAATAAACTCTAATTTGAGGTATGACTGACTAGAGGTAGTTAGAGCTTTTATTTCTAGGCTATAAAGTTAAGCTAGAGAAACAATTGATCAATACTTGGAGGAATTAAGACTTCTGAGCAAAGACTGTCAGTTCAAAGCGGTATGGGCAGAAAAGAACGAAGAAGACTACATCTGAGATTCGTTTATCAGAGGTCTAACATCATCTCATATCAGGCAACTACTTCTAGAAAATTCTGCGTTAACCTTATCTGACACTTACGAACAGGCGAGGTCACTCGAATCAGCACAAAACAATCAGAGTCGTACTTCTCATACTCGAGCGTAACTGCGACCAACGTCAAGGGCGTAAGACAATTAAAGCAAGATCGTGAAGAATTGAAGAATGTTTCAAGACCAAATTTTCTTCGGTCTACGAAATCTCTGCGGACGAATTCTCCCGTGGCGATCGCAGCTATCAACAGCAGGTTTACTTTTGCGGAAACAGGAGACAACCTCGTAACAAATGTCATACCTTCCATTGTCCGTCTTCATTGGTTTCTGCAAACCATCTGCTTGAAACCCATCGTCCTGGAATTTTAACCTTTGACTGACTCTCAAAACAAATCTCAATCCTTGTTCTCCTTTTTTCAGTGAAATAGAGGCAATTTCCCACTCGAAATATCTATCAGTCAAATTTTGTAGTAATGTTACATACAATGTAGAATACATCTTGCGGTACAGCCTCTCTCTAGGTGGTGTGAAGTCGTTGTACACTCCGATATTCCTTGATTGAAGGATGGTTTTCACCCAAGCAAGCCTAGCATTCGCAATGTCTATAGAGTAATAATCTATGACTTCCCTTCTTAGATGTGAAGTCAAAGAATCAACTATAGCTTTCTCTTCTTCTGTCAGTTAGAATCCTTGATTTATGAACCACTCGATTGCATCCTTTTTACAGATCATGCGAGAGAGTCTGTGTGTATCTGCTAGTCCTATTTACCTTAGGGGCACGAGAATTTTCTAGCTTTTCTCTTGTCTATTGATATTGGATATTTAGCTCCCATGGCTATCATAGTGGAGGATAGAGGATTTGGGTCTCGTACATCTCTCGATGCTCTAGCAACTGCATTTAATAGCTTGATGGGAGTAGTCCTCATCTTGAGTATGACATCGGGTGGAGCTTTGGGAATCTTGCTACAGAAAGAAATTATTGGCTTATTTTTCTCCAATTTTTCCTATAAGTTTCTTCTTCCACTTTTTTCTTATCCGTGTGTTATTGCTGTGCAACCAATTTTTAAATTCTTAAAAATATATCTTTAAAAGCGACAAAATTCGTTTTTGCCCTCTTCTGTACGTATGCGTTTCTCTGAGAAATCTTCTTTTTTCAGTGTCTGTCCTACATCCCGTTTCTAGAGCATTAAACACCTGTCTCTTCTTCCAGGTTTACTGATAAAAATTAAGTTTCTTTACCATGAAACTGTCGGCCTAGTGTATTTATGTATTCTTCTCTTATAAGGCACCGTTTTCTACATTCATAAGTATATCCACTTAGTGACAAGTAATGCAGGCTACCCTCCGGATTAATGTGGGCATTTTCTGACAATTTCCTAATGGAAGTGAATCTTCGATTTTCTAGGTCTTGTTCCATAACTAGTTTCACGTCGTAGTCTTTAAGTATACTGTTGATCAATAGAGTCGGATCGGTTGCCAATTCTCTAGGGTCAATTACCTTGTTACCCACAAAATATCTGCCTTCTCTCATTTATACGAGTCCATTCCCGCTGAGGAAGTCGATCTGTAAGTTTTCCCAAGCCAAGTTGATTACTTCCCTGTCACCGCAGCTCTTGAATCATCTTCCGAAAAATACATTAAAGCCACTTGGACGTTTGATGTATTTTTGAGATCATGAGAAGTGAGGAAGCTCTTGACTGCTCTGCCTACACTCACCAAGTTGTCATAGAAATATAGACATTTTCCCACTCGTATCTGTTGGCCTAATGTAGAAATATATCTTGAGCACAGCTTCTCTCTAGGTGGAGTGAAGTCTTTGTACACTCGACTTATGTCCATCGATTATTCTCGAACCATAAATCATTTAACTGAGCTGGATGCATACCGAAGAGTCGATGATGTAGTTAACCAAATTGCAAACTTGAAGAGGTACTCGGAAATCTATCTCCAATCGGCGTATCATCAAATTCCGATAAGAGAGGATGAAAATATTATACAGCTTTTGAAGCTTGCGTACGATTGTGGGAATTTACTAGAATTCCTTTCGGAGTTAATAATGGATTTCAGCTGTTCAACGCACTGTTGACCAAATAATCCAAAAAGAAAAATTAAATGGTACTTTCTTACTTCTAGACGATGTTACGATTGGGAGATCTTCCAAGGAAGAACACGATACTAACCTAAACAACTTCATTTAGGCTACAAAAAAATATAACCTATTGATAAATAAAAATTAATAGAAGAATAGTTAATATTTTTGGTTATTGAGCATCTTTCTAAACTACCAAGCCTTGTCCGTAACGCCTAGGGCGTTGCGAGAACTGCCTGTCCCTAAAGACAAACCTGGTCTTCGGTGAGCGCTTGGCATGTTCGCTCACTATTCTCCTTTTATATACAGGTTCTCTGATAAAATTAGGCCTTTGATTGATTGTAAACTGCCATTTTCGGAGGAAAATCAACAACGTTTTGATCAACTGATATCGGACGTCGAAAATGCTGTGCTTTCTTCTGTTGATTCTCACACACTCCTTTTACTGTAGAAACAAACGCCTCTGACGGAGCTATAGCAGCGACGCTGTCCCAATATCTGTCGCCTTTTTCTTACGAACATTGACGAAATCCGAAAGTAAACATTCTTCCATGAAAAAAAAAAAAAAAGCCTACGCCATTGTGGAAGCGCTTAAGAAATGGCGCTGTTATCTTCTCGGGAATCATTTTCGTCTTATCATGGACCAAAGATCTGTTGCGTTTATGTTCAGTTAAAGACACTCAACCCCTAGATTTACAACAAGCACCCGTCTGGATCCCTTTGTCGGCAAGCACTCTACCTGCATCCCTTTGGCGGCATGCCGACCGACCCTTCACCAGTACTTTCTTTGTTTGTAAATACTACATATACCCCGGAATCCTTGCTTCCCACATTCCGGTGTAAGCCGAGAGTCGGTCTAGTCGTAGGGTTAGAAGGCTGTCTTAGCCTTAGTTAGTTTTAAGTTAGTCATAGTTAGTAAGTTGTAAATTATAAAGTACTTTTGTTTTGAGAAATAAAGTTTTTTCAACTATTCGTGAACAAGAGATTTAACTTTGGACACAAATATCATGGGGAAAATTAAAAGTGAAAATACTATGAGATTGTTTTTTTTTTTTTTTACTAGCAAGCTCGAACTGTCTTGTTTTAAATACGTCATTATCTATCGACCAGAACCGGAAAACGCCGCTGCAGATGCATTTTCCCCCATATGCTCCTATATCAACACTGATCATAAGAAGGAACTCTTGGAGATACATGAGAGCCTATGTCATCCCGGATTACACAGATTATATTCAAGCAAAGAAACAATACAGAGGGTAAATTATTGCTGCAAAAAATTGAAAGAAACATCCTCTTCATGTATTAAGAGATGCCCCCTGTAGGGTGCGAAACTTTTTTAAATATAATTTTACTTGTTACTTAGAGATAAGGACATTTGTTATAATTTGATGGTCAAATTTCTTTTTCTTTGGGCATACTTCTTTTTTGTTTTTCTTTATTGCTCTATTATAATTCAGAACACCTGTAAAAATAATATTTCTTTAATACATGCTTTCTACCCAAACTACATTCTTGCAATCTGAGTTAATTTGGAATTTTAAACTGTAACATTGAGATGCTGGGTTAGCTGAAGGTATCCTTTTGGATCTGACAAGCCTTTTACTACAGTTTTGAATATTTTGGAAAAAAAAATACACCTTAGATTCATACATGCATAAGAAGTTATGCAAGGTTATTCTCCAAGAAATCTTGCAGAGAAACATTAAAAGGGCAAGTTCTTACAAGAATAAGAAGAAAATTACTAGCAAGAAAGATGTGCTGAAAAACCTCCATTTTACTAATACTTCTGAAATCTTTTATTACAAAATTTTGGCATTGTTTTCTAATGTTATAATAGTAGCCATCAAATCATTAATTTTTTCTGAAATATAATTTAAATCAACCAGCTAAAACTGAACTGCAAATAAGTTTATAATTTAGTATCAGTTAGAATGTTAATGTAATTTGTAATGGAAAGCACCATGCTTTGTAAGAAAGAAGAAAAGTAATTTCCCATTATCACTGGAAATACTGTAGTTTCAATTAGTTTAAGAGTTATAATCTATTTTGAATCGAAAAGTCAAGAATAAAAATAATTTGCTCCACTTATTTGTTTTTATTAATGAAAAAATCTGTAGAACACAAAGTAAAATGTTTTTTTTTTTTTAACATTTACTTTCTCAAAGATTGTTATGAAAAATATGTATCTATAAATGTGCAACCACCATTATTATTATTATGTCTACTGTAAGTTTGACAATCTTTTATGTGCATAAAACTTACAGTAGACATAAGAATAATAATGGTGGACGCACATTTGTAGTTACACATTTAAAAATCTTTAATACATATTTTTCATAACAATCTTTGAGAAAGTAAATGTTAACAAAAAAAAAAAAAAATTACTTTGTGTTCTACAGATTTTTTTAATATAAATAAAGCTAATTATAAAAAAAAATATTTATGATTATTAATCCTCTTAACTCCTGACCCACACATCCTATTAAAACCAAAATTGAATTCACCCAAAAGATTGAAATGTATACTGAATTTGGTTTTATATTTTGAAAGAAGTTTACCTACCAAAACCTTAAGTTAAATTCTTAATTTTACTCCTATTATACAGTTTTTGTAAAAATGTTTAAAAGTTAAATTTTTCATCTATTATTTTCAACAAATTTTTTTACAATTACTAAGATATTGATGATTTTTCAATTAGGCCTCTCTCTAAACTTCCCCTGGCAAACAATGTTGGCAGTTTGTTTATAAATTTATACATACAAACCCAAAAGTAATTTTTAACAGACCATAAACAGCTTGATTTTTTTTTTACAGGTAATCTGCAAATAACATCAATAGATTGATAGTTAACCTTTTATTTAAATGAATAAAATTATACCTAACTATAACAACCTTCCATTATTTCTTACCTCAGGCGAAAACATTTTTATACAGAATAAGCACAATAATTCCTGTGTAGCTACTTCTCAGCCTTCAAAAATAAGATGATTATCTTCAAATATGGATGTCAGTTTAGCACTTTCCGAAGAAAGATAATGTATAACTAAACTCCTTGCTGATTAAACAATTCCATTTCAAAGACTTTGTATTGATAAGATTAATTAATTTCAAAGAGTCTAAAAAAATAAATAAAATAAAGCAGTGTGAAGTTTTAAGGTTATATAAAATTTTATACTTTATGAAAGTATATTGAATTTCATTCTTTCTTTTCCTTTTTTGCAAACAGGTAAACTTCAAGGGTAAATAAAAAAAATTGTTTATTTATTTATTTACAAGACAATACAGAAATTTACAATAGTGGTCTAATAAAAATCTAATACATATAAAATATACAATTGTGTTCGATAAATATGTATTACACTACTGTCAACTTAAATTAAGTTTTATTTATACCAAAATCTTTATTTTTTTTTTTCATCAATTTATTCATGTCTCAATCAATAAATTTATTAAAGTATGCATGAATATATATCTTATACTTTCTCACTAAGTATAATGCTAACCTCACTGTTGCAGATAAGAAAAATAAAATTACATTAAATCTAATAAAATGACACACATATGAAAAAAAAAAAAAAAAAAAAAAGGGAAGAAAACTATAAGACTAAATTAAAGCTTGAAAGAAAAATACACAAACTGCCCATAATGGACTTCTATTTATTTTAACTTTATATTGTTACAATTATGATAAGAGTGATACAACTCAAAATGAATCTGTTCCCAATGAACAACTCAAAACATCTTGCCCAGAATGTTAAGAAGCATAATAATTCACACTCTACTTAATTTTTTTTTTGTGTGTATGAGGCAAGCACAAAACACACACAACTCTTTAAAATTAAACATTAAATATATGAGGAAACAATTTTACAATGAACTGAAACAAATATAGCTCGATTGAAGTAATTAATTTTCCAAACATTTAACAATCTCAGCTGATCCTTCTTTAACACAACTTTTCAAATTAAAAAATAAATATTTTTCTTAAAATAATATTTTTTTAAGTTCATAAAATAAGAAATACACAAAAGTAAACACACACTGTATGTATGTACATATATATACACATACATACTATATACATACACACACACACACAGTAATCTAGACTCAAAAAGGCAAACAAAAAAGGATATGTTGGTAAAACTAGCTTTCTACTGAGAGAGTGAGAGGGAGGGAGGTACATTCTTCCTTAGAGTACCTTTCTTTTTCTCTCTGATGAACAATTATTCTCCAGAAATGTCTTGATCTTCAATTGTTGAGTTCTATTCTGCACATTCAGATTTCACATTATCACAAACCTGAGGGCCCTTTTTTTTACACATATATATATATGTATATACACATATATAACTCGTACTATTTTAATATATAAATGGATAATATACAGAATTACAAACTTCATGATGTTAACGAAAAGACACTTTAGACTCTTGCTTATTAAAAGCTCACTCTATTTTCTAGCATTTGTCCTCATTGACAGCTCTAAGGACTTTAATGAAACTTTTATAAATATTTTAATTATGGGCTCTTGAAGAGGGGTTAATGGGAACTCAAAATAATAGAGGGACATGAACGAACTTTTAACAAACAAATTTATAGTGATATATATTGATCACCTATCACATGAGTTTAAGCTGATGAATGTAAAATATAAAAAATTAAGGTATAAGCTTAAGGGAAAGATCAGGCTAAATAAATTGTACTTTTTGATTAATTTAGGTGTTTTCAAATAAAGAATGTTAACATATGAATATATAAAAACCTTCCTCAATCTTTAATACATAACAGAAATACTTCATTCACAGTACCTAGTTCAATAGTGGTAAAAGTAAGTTGAATAAAAGGTAACACTGATCTATATCAGTAAAAAAATGTTTTTGTAATATTATTAATTAAGAAATCTATTTTTTTTTGAGTAATTAATTTATTGGTTTAAATTAGAACAAAACTTATAAATAAATGAATAACTGTTTAAGCACACTAAATTTAAGGAACTATAAGTTCCTGTTATTATTAAGGGAGGAAGCATTAAAACTAATTATTTTAATAAAAATAAAAACTGAAAAGATTTTTATATGTTCCCAAGTTTGGTGGTCTGTTTTATTTCCAGTTAGAAGTCTTTTGTTATGAGCAAAATATGCTTAGCAAATTTGCATACTTGAATTTAACCATTGAATAAATAAGTTAATTAGAAATAAAATATTATGGAGGAAAAAAGTGAAGTGCATCATTAGTTGCACTTCACTTAAGGTATTTAAAAATTAGCAAAATTTATCTTTGTTTACTCTTAAAGCATAGTTTCTATTTACTGAACTGAGTAGAGGACATATTGAAATATATATAATAAGACTAGAAAATAAAATTAATACATTTATCGCTAATAATAGTGCAACACCCTAAAGAATATGTGCATTACAAATTATGACCTATTTACAAAAAGGTCATAATTTGTAACTAATAAAAATAAATGTTTAGTTAATTTATTTTAAAATAAATAATATAATTACAAAAATACAACATATATTTGCATATAAAATATCTGTAACCAATTACTTAAATAAGTAAACTCCAGGAGGAAGATTCCTAATTATTAAAGGATTAGATAATCAGCCACCACTGCCTCAAGTTAAAAATAACAAGGCTTTTGTTAATTTAGTAAACTTAAAGGTAAACTTCTATAGCTCTGTTTGATTTCCATTTAGCACATCATTTTATATGTGTGTATGTAATATAATCTTCTTAATGATATATGGCTTAGTGTCTCATCTTGATAAATACATTGTCTCAAGAACTAGTGTTTTACCAGTGATTTGAGCTTTAAAATATCCGATACACTGGGACATATTTTATGAAGTAACACAATTTACAAGGTGCAAAATCACAATTTACAATTTTTGTAATTTTTTACTCACTAGGATTCTGGAAAATACCAACAGTAGTGTTGATTTTTAAATACAGTTATCACCAGCATTTAAATTTCATTTTTCTACATTACAGATTAGTGTGAAAAATTACGTTCATGTCAGTTTTGTTTTTCATACAATAATTTATACAAGATTTAAATTTACCTTTTCTTGAGAAATCTTTTTAGTGCTTCGCCTAATTAATTTATTATTAAGCATAATTATAACTATCATAAAGAATAAAAAATATTTGTTATAAAGATCTACTGGGGAGTTTCAGACCGTGTAGATTATTGGTAGAGAATTTGTTGGAGTTCAGTCAAAGTTAATCTAAAAAAAAAAAAAAATGCAATTAAAAAAAGTGTTGTTTTTTTTATCTGCTAATGTTTTGGCTTACATTGTAAGCCATCTTCAAAGCTATAATGATTCATTGCCATGCAGATTTGTTTTAGGTGACAACACATCCCCTTTTACTTTCATGATAGCCCTGAAGATTGCTTACAACGTAAGCCAACACGTCAGCAGATAATAAAATTACACTTTTTATTAATTTTAGCCCTATTTAATAAAAAAAAAAAAAAAAATATATACTGGAATGAAGTTTATAAATCCACACATTATTCCTTTATAGAGGATTTAAATGTAAAATTTCCATATCTCAAACTTATAATTTTATTAAGAGTAGTAATTAAAAAACTTATTCAATTAATACTTGATAGCCAAAAATAGAGGGACAAACTTGTGCTAGAAATTTCTTGATAAATGCTAAAGTTTAAATTTGATTTCAAATAATACAATGATGAACTCAGAATTTCTCCACTATGATAATTTTATAACATTAAAGAAAAAAAAAAAAAAAAAAAAAAAAAAAAAACAATACTATAACTCAGGTCAAGATAAAAGAAAAAAGAGAAGAAAAACCCAAGAGAAAAATTGTCTTAAGCAACACTCTTTCAAAATAATAAAACAAAATACTCAT
Source organism: Oncopeltus fasciatus (assembly GCA_000696205.2). Lineage (NCBI taxonomy): Eukaryota > Metazoa > Arthropoda > Insecta > Hemiptera > Lygaeidae > Oncopeltus > Oncopeltus fasciatus. The sequence goes on from KZ806950.1 coordinate 350,464, forward strand.
TTGAAATTACGTTGATTATATTCTATGCTACTTAAATCAGATGTAGTTATAAACTTTCTTAGTGAAATTATCCAAATAAAATTTAAATACATCACAGATACCAAAACATAATTATTATAATTTTTTTCCCAATATAAATGGAAAGAATAAATTCACAACATACTAACAGCTTTTAAGATTTGACTGTATATATATATTTAAAAGTAAGGAAGAATAAACAAAAATAATAGATCTCACAAAGAATGTTCAAATTTTTAGAAAAACTGGTTAACCATTATCAGAGGAAGAAGAAAGGTACACATCTCACTGAATAAGGAGTACTAGTTCATTTTATTCTCTTTAATTAATTAATTTAGTTTATTTCCTAAAAATTGAAAATTTCTTAGTGAGTTTAATTTATATGAATTATAATATTTTTATTTATCCTCTTCTTCAGATTTAGATTGCTATTAATAGTAGTCCCAAATGGTCTTCTTTTACAAATTACACACACAGATATATATATAATCAATCAAGAATAGGTGGGATAGAGAGTGCAGTGCAGACACAAAAAGAAAAAATCACAAGGAGTAAAATTTTTGGGGATCTCTCGCCTTTCGTCGGAGAGGAGTGAAGAGAATCTCTTCTCGTCGTAGGGCGAGAGATCCCTGAAAATTTTATTCCTTGTGTGTGCACTGCACTCTCTAAACCATCCTGTTTTTTATTACTACATATCGCAGCCATATATATATACACACACACACACAAATAGTGTGTAATGTAAAAACCATGAAGAAAATTGAGGTCACTCTATTAATTTTCCTTATTATTTATGTTAATTAAACATGGTCAAATTCAAGAGTCATACAACTTGAATTATGGGTAATGACTGGTGTAAATTACTACAATGTATATATAAAGAAATTGATCAAGTAATCAATTTATTGCATATTAAACAATGGTTTTACGCAGTCTCATTAAGAATATTTTAGACTCATCTCATGTTTTAAGTACCTAGGTAATTATTCAAATTTAATAGGAGTTCAATTGAACAGAAATTTGCTTTTGCTTATTAAAAGCCAACAATAGATCCCAAACAGCTTTAAAAAATATAAATCCTTAAAATCAAACAAAAGTTATCAATAGTAATAACCAATGGCTTCTATAATAACAAAGATAATATACACGACCTAAAAATAAAGTTAAAAAAAACCTTTAAATAAAGCCAAGAGTGAACCAATAAATATAAATACGAAAGTATACATATGTGTGTGTGTGTGTGTTTTTAAAGGAAATACATGTAAAGGAAAATATTAATTTTTGTTGTAATAATTAACAATAATTAATTGACAATACGATAACTATATGATACATCTAGGATTCAGACATCGTTTTATAAAAATAGCAAATGTTATTTTAAAAAAAGAAAGAAAAAAGCCTTTTACCTTTAAATGTCAATGATAGGCTTAAAATAATAAAATAAAGGAGGCAAATATAAAATACCCAGCAATAAATCTAAATAAGGATGAGATCTTAATTTAAAAAAAAATTAATTAATCATCAGCCTGAAAGTTAAACTAGCATCCTTCAATTCATTTTAACATACAAAGTAAACATAAATTTAGGTAAAATATATTTCAAACCTCATTTTTTTACTTGAGTTAGTTTTAGTGTTATAATCAAATGTATAAACATCTTTAAAAATTCGTAAGCTCAAAATTTTCATTTTTTTTAGAAACAAGATGTGCGCAAAAATTAAGTGATGCTACGTAATAAAGTTTCTAATTATAATGTTAATGAAACAGTTACATTTAAAATCTTCAATAAAATTAAATGAGATTTAAAAAAAAAAAGTAACATTTATTATAAGCATATAATAATAATAATAATAATACATCCTAAATTGATATAATAGATGAATGTATCTTCCAATATTAATTCAGGAAAGCTAAATTAATATAAAACAGTTTTCATATAAATGATTGACTTCAGAAGAGTTTTAAACTCAAGTCAGCAATATTGTAAAATAAATAATCATCATTTTAGAATCAGAAATTAAGAAAGAATGAATAAGGTAAACTTAGAAAGTCGATATAATTCACATAATTTTTTATGACTAAAAAGGATATAAAGCACTGTTACGTCTCATCAGAAACACTAAATGACTATTACATACCTAATTGTTTAAGTCTAAACAAAAAGGAATTCCTCTTGCCTTACTGTATCTCAATAAAAAAATAAAAAATTAATAATAAATAGAAACCAATAACCGATACACGAAACATTAATTTGCTGAGCTTGGGGACTAATAACTGTGAAATTCGTTTGAAAAAGTAACAAATACCTCAGAGAACAAGTTAAATGAACAAGACATTATGTCTTGATTATGGAACCATACGACAAAATGCTTATTTTAAAAAATCCATTTCAATTAAGGGACATAAATATTTTCCCTCCAAAAATGTATATCATTCGTTTATATTCGATGTTAAGCACTATATTGAAGCTGAAGTAATGTATACATAAACTTGTTATAAATGTTTTATAAAATTGCACATTAAATACTGCAAAAATATTCAACTTGTTAAAACGAGGAATTTTTTTTATAGAAAATTGGGAATCTTGATTTTTAGTACTTAGATATTAACAAAAACAAAATTGAACCTCCTGATTTCCTTTTTTTCTGTAAACTAGGAAAAATCCTGGAATATGTTATTAATGACAGTCCAAAACTTGCCTGGCCTATTCTTTTTCAAAATAAATGAACTGCCACCACTACCATTAGAGCACAGTTATGAGAACTATGCTGATATAAAAAATAGCACTTTTAAGGTAAAGACAAGATTATTAGAAAAGCTTCAAAAACATTTGTACGGCTGCCAATTTAAGGCAATGTTATTAACTTTAAACAATTAAAATCTTTGTTACATAACATAATAAACTTAGCCTCTTTCTTAAAAACATTTTAAAAATATAATTCTTCACTTGCTAATTAAAAAAAATAAGTACCATGATATGTGACTTGATATTTAAAAAAAAAAAATAAATTTGGGAAGGGAAAAAAAATTGAGAGAAATTGATGTTGTTAAGCTAAGAAAGTGAGACATTTAAATTAGTTTTGCCAAAATTCCCATAACTAAATAACAAAAAGTAAATCCATGAGTTTGTACTTTATCATACTTGGCTAATATCAATATTCTTCTGAAATTATACATACATTCAATTACAATTCCTGGTAATTTTCTCTCTCGTAAAATTGAGAGAACCACTTACCAATAGTTCAATGGTAAATAAACATTGCCTGGACTTTACTATTATATTCATGAGAAGTTTTGAAAAAAGTACAAAATTAAAACCAAGAACATATTTTGAACAGATTAATAGTATAGTTCGCTTATCAAATCAAACTGAGAAATTTGATTCTTAACAATACTGTGAAATTAGTCATCAACAATCACTTCCCAGTTTTATAGATTTTGAGAGAAAGGTTATAGACTAATGAAAAATGTGTGCTACATTTTCATTAGAGTATTATATAATTTTTAAAAGTATCATGGAGTAAATTCAATTATAACATCATTAGCAATAGCATAAATTGTTAATGATAAGAAGTAAAAAAAATTGATTTTAGCTATTTAAATATTGCTCATATGAAAAGCTACAATTTAAAATAATGAGATACTGAAACACAAAATTTTAAGGCGGGAGGAAATTTCCTATTTTAAAGCAGTCACATCAACCACATTGTATTGGGGAAGTTTTATTTCCTGAATATAACAAATATATATAAAGACACACATGTTTCTATACACATGAAATGTCAAAATTTTTAGTTGTATAAATAAAATTATGCTATATTTACTACAGGTAGTAAATAACTTAAAGGACTATGAAAACTGATCATAATGATTGTATTCCAAACAAGTATTAAAGGAATGACTGGTAGACACTCATTAATAAACCAGAACTAATTTTTTTTTAAAGTCCTGAAAGTTGTTAAACTGGAAGTGAGAAAAAAAAATTAATAATATGAAAACTTTTGAGAAATACATAGTTTATTATTATACAAAAGTAGGAAGCATAAATTATAATAATTACAATGTGCAAATTGGAGGAATCCAATTTTTTTTTAAATTAGAAAATTTTCAATTTTAAGGGCTTTTTCGAAACAAATCTTGCTTAAGCAAACGAATAAAAACCCTTTAAAGGATATAAATAGAAAGAATTTTGAGCTAAATAGGGTCATAGAAATAATGTTATATACAAATGTAGAACCAAATTCAGCTAACCAATATTGATATTTAATATTTTTCTTTCTCTAATAAAACTTAATTTGTATCTAGTCTTTCCACAAGAAAGGAAATAAAATTATGAAAAGAAAATGTTTAATGTTCAAATGGAGAGTTTTATTACTGTAGATCTTATTATTAGATGTTTTTTTGTTGGGGTTTGGTCAAGTAGATCCAAAAAAAATCAAATTAAAAAAAAAAAGGGTTTAAAAAAAAAAATGATCTGCTGATGTTTCGGCTTACATTGTAAGCCATCTTCAGGGCTATCATGAAGACGAGAGATCAGTCTGACTGAGTCATGAAAATGTGAACTTAGGGACAGGGCGTCTTCTCTCGTCTACATGATAGTCCTGAGGATGGTTTACAATGTAAGCCGAAACGTCGGCAGATAATTTTTAAAAAATACACTTTTTTTTTAAAATTTGTGTTTTTTTTAATCTACCTTGATCGAACCCCAATAAAAAAAAACATCTAATAATGAAAATGTTTAATTTGCCTTTGGGGAGAGGGAAGATTTTTTAAGCTGGTCTGTGAAACGCATCTCTCCTTTACCTTACCACCTTAACCAACAAGCTAAGCTAAATTAAAAATATTTCAGATTTACAAAACTTTAAGCAAGGGCAAAAATTGACTGTTTGCTTACTAGCGCTGAGTGTTGCCAAAAATAATGAATAGGTCTGTCTGCTGACAACTGGTGCAAACAAAACTTTAATAATCTAATAGGTGAAAGTAATATACTATCAAACAATTTTGAAGATTAGAGGTAACTGATTAAAAAATGACTAGCAGAAATTAAATGTAACAAAAATAACATGAGTTAAATTAAAAAAATTCTGATAATTAAAAGCTACTAAAAAAAAAAAAATACTCAGAGATGCATAATTGCTGAGATGTCGATATTAAATTTTTTTTTATATGAACAGTGTCTGCATTAACTCAAAGAATTATAAATCCATACATTCTATTTTGTTGAGAACTATTGTATACTAAAGGTTAGTGGTGGCCAGATTAAATTGGTTTGATAAAAACAATTAAGAGCATTTTTACTATGTAATTTCCTGAAAGTAACAAAATATTCTATAAATTTTGTTTAAATATTGGGATATATTCTAAATCTTTGGACTAAAATTATAATAACAAGAAACATAAAACAGTCGCCTTCATTATATTATATCATTGCCGTCATCGGCTCTGAGATGAAATGTCTAACCTTAAAAATTACATTTATATTTTCTTTTCTTTTTTTCTAATTAAGGCTAACTTGAATTCTAAATTTTTGTTAGCAAACATTTAAAAAATTATTGAACAAAAACAATTTTTAAAAATTTTCATAAGTTTTTAGGAACATACATTTGAGAAAAAAAAAGTAAGATGAAATATATGTGTGCCAACTAAATGCACTTCAATAGCCAACATCTAAATGACTTAGGTACTAATTTAGTTGTAATTACACAAATAATATGGTAATATACCTTTCTCATTACACGCAAAGGTTAGTACATGCACAAAATAAAATAAATAGAAACATCAAGCAAAAATAACAAACAAAACATAATAAAAGGCTTAATGTTTTTATGGCTAAAAGCCTAATAACTTTAGAAGCTAATAGAAGGGGAAATAAATGAAAAGATTGGAAAATAAAACTAAAAATACAGTCCTTTTTTTTCCAGGCGTAACATTCACCTGACAGTAATGACAGTTTGTAATAGAATATCTTTCGAAGTAAAATAATTTACAATAGAAAAATTATGAATGAGAATGGTTGCTTGATGGTGATGCCTCAGAATCTACACTATCTCTCCTCTTGACGACAGACGAAGCTCGATTACTATCTCCATGGTCAGACCATCTACCTGAGCTGTTGTCATCATCATTGTCTTCAGTTTTTAATAGCTTTGGTTTTTTATCCTGCGATTCTGAGCTGTCAGAGTCTTCAGAGTCTGATTCCATCCTTTCACGTTTGGCTGGAGTACTGTCACTATTAGCTGACTTCCGTCGTTGGTCCCACTTCTGCCTGGCCCTAAAATGCCTCGGCCTATATTCAGCATTTTTTCCATCTCTGACACATTTTGGACACTCCCAACTATTCGGTAAGTCTTCATTTATTACACCTTTATGATCAGGGCATTGTTTATCAACACAATCTGGATGGATAATTTCATAGCACACACTACACTCCATGAGTGAACTGGGCGCATCTTTAGCCATCTTATGAACAGGTAGAACAAGTTGCTGACCCCAACCATCAAGGCCACACACTGCACAAGCTGCTGTGACGGGAAGCATCGGCTGGAGACACTGGCGCATTATACAAGTTTGTTTAGCCCTTCCAGGTCCACCAAATTTTACCATATCTTGACAAAATGCACATTCACCACAATCACTTTGATGACAAGCAGCACAATTCTTACAACGAGTTCTCCTTCTTCTAGGGCCTGCTTTAGCTTTCACTTTAGCTCCAAGGGAAGGCATTTTCCCCATTCGACTTTTGAATTTATTTGAACCTAAATTACCAATACCCTTGAAAATAGGCCTTTCACTATACTTAATACTAGGGTTACTGAGTATGGGAAAGCCAGTTATTGAATATTCTGGAATATCATGTCTATGTTGTTCTACTAAAGTCCGAACATCTTTAATCAAAGCAACAGGGTCAACTATAAGTTCAGGAATGTTCTTTTTATTTGTAGGTAAGGAGTGGAGATAAGTCACAATGGCCTTGATACCATGCAATTCCATAGCTGTTAAATGTAAATGTTTGGAAGGAGGTTCCATATCAGATGTATCTCTAAGATGAGAATGACCAAGCAATACATGAACATAACGAACTAGAACATACCAAAGCATTTCAGTAAAAAAAGGATAGCGAAATTTTTGAGGTACATGAGTAGTTTCTTCAACATGTGCAATCCGTATTTGTTTATCAATTCCAAAGGAATGCAAGAAATTTCCTCCAAAAACAAGAGAATCTTTAGGAGTATAAACTGCATGGATCCAACCAGTAGGTATGAAAAAAGTATTTCCTTCAACAAGTGTGATCCTGCTGCATTTCTCAACAGTGTCACCAAAGAATATATCACCCTGTTTACCAGAGAGAATCCACTGCTCATAAAGTTTAATGTTGTGCTCAGTAGGTGGAATTAGCCAAAAAACTTTAGACCCACGGAGAATATGATACCAAACCGAAGAGCCACCAAAATCAATATGAAAGTCAGTATAACACCCTTTTACAGACATGAGGCAATACTTCTGAACTTTAGGATAATACATATCGTCAATAGCATTTGTTGACTCTGTCTGAGCTTCTTTTAAATGTCTCGGCCAAACACAATCAACCCAATCAATCTGTCTCACAATTGAAGGAGTTTGGATGTAATTTTCAAGCTTAGTATGACTAAATTCTAAAGAAATCACGTTTAATAACTTCTCTTTATTTGGGTCTTCATAATATCGCTGCCACTCTTTCATACTCATCTCAAAGTTTTTCTGAGTGTTAACATCCATTACATCTAATTGTCTCCTAGACCCAACACAAAACCTTACATCATTGACACTGAAATTAGGACTAGGAACATGTAATCCAAGCCCAGTTTTGTCCTTAAAGAGTAGAGGGGTGTTAAATCCATGTCTCTGAAGATAAGTTATAGTAAAATCAGCCCCATTCATTTCCCTAACATAAGATTGGCTAAAATTATCACATTCTAGTTTTTCTTGAAGATTAAAAGATCGCTTACCCTCAAGCTCCTCATCATTCAGTGCCCAATCATCTGTATACATTTTCCTTTCCTTGCGATCTCGAAGTTGCCTTTTTAAAGGCACCGCAGAATTAGTCTTCGACATTTTAACTGTATTTACCGGCAACTTTAGTCCACTAATTCACTATTAACCACAGATAAAAGAACTGTCAACAATTTTACACGTCGTTGTAAACAATAGTAACTTCAACGGCAATATTTCAGAAACACATGATTCATTCCAAGAAAGAAAAAACGAGGCTACATATGTATTCAAATGTTCACACTAGGTATTGAAAAGGAGGAACTACGTTCTGAAATGTTAGCAGAAGCGAAATAAGTATCGGCAGTTAATAACATCGGCAGCCATTTTCAACTTGGCGACTGTCACGGGGGATACAAGGAAAGTTATCATATGGTGAGAGACCTGTTAAATCAGCGGTGCGAATATAATTCAAAATATGGGAATATATTACATAAAAATTATGAAAAATATTATTCCTGGTTGATATGGAATTTTTATCAGCAATATTTGGAAAAGTCCATTAAAAAATCGAGTGCCTTTTTTAAAATTACAGGAAACTAGGAATCATATAAATGATTACTGCTTATACCCGTCGCGTAAATAATTTAGATTAAAACTAATATTAATAATAAATAAAACTAACAACTTTCAAAGTGAAATAACATAATATATTCGTTTACAGAAATCTGTTATCTAGCATTAATGTATTTCAATTTTTCCGTATTGTATATTACTAAACTATGTTTGGCAGATAAAATCAAATTAATAAAAAACCTTTCATCTATACGAATTAAACCAAAGCAAAGTCCTAAATTTACAATGATTCTAGCTCCGTCACTTTCAAACAAGGGGGGGGAGAGATAATATCTTTAAAATTTCCCTTTTAGTCAATTTTTTTTATAAAAAATAAACTTGATTAAAACCATTTTCTATCTTGAAATTTCTTGTTATACCCTTCAAGGAACTTGGAATCTTAAAATATAATTTTAAAATTATCTAATAAATTTTTGATCTGTTAGAATACGTATTCTAGCTCTAATGACCACTATTTTATACAGTTATAAAACAAAGAAATTTATATTTTTGCAATTAACTTTTTCTGCATGCATCAATTTCTAATGCTTATAGCATGTTTGGAGCAATGATCTATCATTAACAAGTTTTAGAATTCAAGAAAAACGATTTCAAAGATTATTTATGACTCGAAAAAGATTCATAAGTTTTCATTATTAGAGAACAATATTGGGAAGACAATTTTATTGTTGAACAGTTTTTTATTTTAACCAAAATAGTTTTAACAAAGATTATTTTTATTACACTATACACATCACATAAATGCAATTCGATCCATATCAACCTTATATTGCTCTAAAACAATTTTCTTTTTAATGCCCAAAAAAAATTTATATTAAAATAATAATAAAACACGTAATTATCTTCTTTCGATTCAAACTCTTAAGTTTGATATCTGGATAGATAGTCAATTTCCCAAAATAGATAAGGTTTTGTGGAAGTTTTTCTAAAACGAATGATACCTATACTAACTTCCTTAAATATTCTTCCTAATCATCAGTTTGGCTTCCGATTCTATCATTCTACTGTCCAGCAGGTGTTTCGCGTTGTAGACTTCATTTTCTCTTCTCTCGAGCGAAAATAATTTTGTCCTTAAGCATTCTTAGATGGCACTCAAGCATTTGACGGAGTATGGCATACTGGTCTTTTATGTAAGCTCAAGTCCATATTTCCAAGCACAATCTGTCTAATACTTAAATCTTACCTTTCTAACAGTTTTTATGGTCCGGAAGATCAGATTACTCCCATCACTTCCCTTTGAAAGCGGGTGTTCCACAGGGCAGTGGGCTTGGACCTATCCTTTATACTGCAGGCATCCCTACTCATCCTAATACCTTTTTAGCCCTCTTGATAAAGCGATCCTCTCCTCCCATTCTGATTCCAAAACCGCTTCCACCATTTTATAAAACCACCTTGAAGCTATTCAGGAGTGATGCAGCAAAAGTAGAACTAAAATAAATGCGCGCAGATAAATTTTCAGCTAAGAAAATATTCTTTTAATAATGTTACATACAATAACATCTCTAAACTTCTCTCAGATTTGGTCCGTTACCTCGAGTTCCACCTTGACTCACGACTCAACTGGAATGAACATACTAAAATCAAGCGACAAGAACTCAACAGACGCCACGGACTTTTATACAGCCTTATAAATAGGCGCTTACAAATTGATCATCTACAAGACCTTAATATGACAAATCTGGAAATATGGAGTATTTAATAATAAATATGAAACCCTCTTTATTTTCATTGGTTTATGAACCAGTCGATTGGCCTCTGTTTAGAACTCTCATGGAAGAGTTACCTAATCTCGGAATTACTCTTCAGGCCTCCAAAACTCAATATAGCGAAACGTTACAGCGTTGTTGCAGTGGACACGCAATCGCCTTTGTCACTCAAAGTAGACACGCCCTTCTATGTCAAGTATATTATTTTTCAACATCCTGATCGCAAAGCTCCCAGATACGATTTAATATAGTCACCGATCAAATACTTCGCAATCTTCTCAAGAAGGTAATTGCATTCCTCCCTTATATCTGTAAATTTACAGAACCTACTTCCCGCTCTCATAACCGACGACAAGCATTCCTATAAAAGGAAAGTCCTAAAGACTTTACTAGGATAAATCTGGATATACGGTTCAGAAATCTGGGGTACTACCAAGGCTTCCAACATCCAATGAACCCGATCTTTTCAATCTAAAATCCTCAGAATAATTCCAAACCCTTCCAATTATGTACCTAATTCTTCACCATGATTTCAATATTCCTTTAGCCCAAGGCTTCATTTTCATAATAATCATACATACGTTATATCTCAAACCTGGTTTGACCACCAGCTAATCTTTCTCTTTCTAAGGTATTCGGAAAAATATTTTATTAAAACGAATATATATTTCCCTTGAACGCCAAAAGTGGTGTCCCGATGCTTTCTTAAAATATTTCTGTAATTCGATCGAGTCTGGCAAAGAAGTCTTATTTGATTAAACTTGAATTCGTACCTCCTAGTGATACTTACTTAATCCTTAAGTCCCACTTATCCAAACGCTCCTTTTGGTTTCGGCAAAGATTGAATTACTCCGATTACTACTATTTTTTTTTTTTTTTTTTTTTTTTTAATATTTTTGGCAAATCAACCACTAGGGTCATTATTGCTTTAATGCCGGTGAGAAATGGCAATTCCTACACCGTAATGGAGGAAAGGGGACGGCAGAAGAGCAGAGGGACAACCCAAAGAGGGGCAACCCCAAGAGCACCGGCACCGGCAGCGGCACCACTCCGAAAGCTCTCCCGGGGTCATTATTGCAGGCTTTTGTGCATTCTCCCGGAGGAAGGCTTGATTGTGGAATGCGCATGTGCCTGCTCCATCCGCACTCCACCAACCCTTGGACCTAAACATAGTCCAGAGTTCCATGATTACTACTATTGCTGCTCACTTCTTAGTTATAAATCCCCGCCATTTGAGCATAATACATCAATCAACAATCGATTATTTGTTAATTATGTTGACAATTAAGAGTGCAGGGGAAAAAGCGTACATACTCCATGTAAGAAACATTATAAAACTGTCGTACCCATCCGAACGAAGCGAAGACACAGCCAGCAATCTTAAGCACCTTTTAGTTAACTACATTTTTACTCACAGTGAGTACTCAAAAGTTATATTTCAGTCTTTTGACCAGTATTAACTTCCTTACCATTATCATGTTTAAGGTCCACCTGCGCTTCAAAAAGGTCGGACTGTTGCTCACCAGGGGAACCAGAAGTTGCCATCCAAAGAGACTCGGCACATGATTCACCAATTAAAGACGTCCATACCACACCAATTGTGACGTCTGATCACAATCAGATTTTATAATTTTTTTTCTTGTAAATATTTAGTTATTATTATTATCTATAAGTGAAATATATTTATATTTTTTATTGTCCCTTAAGAAGTTTTGTTTCCTTTTTTTTTATCTTGACTCACATGGGGCAAATATACTAAAATTTAAAGACAAGAACTTAATCGACGCCAAGAATTCCTATAAGAACTTAGAAATGAGTAGGACCCTAAACTTACAATAGATTAACTAATTCTGTACAAGACTTTACTGCGACCGATTTGGATGTATGGTGTAGAACTCTAGGGTACTGTGCCAAGGCTTCCAACATCCAAAGAACCCAATCTATTTAACTAAAATCTCCAGAATAATTTCAAATACTCTCTATTATGCACTTAATTCTTCATTTTCTACCACTTCTCCCTTTTACACAGTCAAGTACCATACCACATAAACCCAAGCACAGACCCTTTCCTCCAACTCTCCCAGCTGACTCAAACGAATATGTCCACTGGACCTCCTGGTAACACAGATTCTATTTAATTTGAGAGTGGGCACTTCTCTCTGTGTAACAAAATTACTAAATGTTATAAATAAAATAATGTAATTAATAAATATAATAATTTAAAAAAAAAGGTAAATGACGAATTTTGATTTTACAAGATGGAGGCTCTCTTACACACCTTCTACCCTTCTAAAATAATAAAATTACTATTATTATAAATTTTGGTCTCTCTCTAAGTCCCCACTCCCCTTTTAACCATCCGATTCTAACCTAATTCCTTCATTGATTTGCAATGAAAAGCCGAAATATAGAATTTGNTATATATATATAATTGCTACAGAATGAAAATGCTAAAAATTGTATTTTAAACCTATTTTGATAAGTAAGTTTTATTCTTAAACAATAACGAAGATATTAAAATTTTAAGTTTAGGCCTCCCTCTCTGTCTGACCGATATTAGCCACCAATGAACTAATAACAAGTTTAAAAAAAAAAAAGGTTATATACCGAATTTGGTTTCATTACTCTAAAAATTGCGGTCACTATAGCATGTGCAGACAAATAAAAAGACAAATTTTAATGAGCCTAATTTATAGCTTCTGTATTGAAAATTTGTTAAAATTGTTTATAACCTTGATTAGAGACGTACATTTAACATAGTTTTCAACAGGTTTTCTGAATGGAAATCATGCTATTCACATTGTTATTGGTTCGTATGACGCAAGTTAATTATGCAGTGAAACAAAAATATAATTTTAGTCTATTTTCTTTTTAGTTTTTTACAAGACCTTAAGAGAGCAATAGCTACAGAAAATTTTCATTTTTTAGTTTAGAAAAATTATAGATTTTGTAATTGACTGCTCCTAGTATCTCTGTTTCCTAATATTTACATATTAGCTACATGAAGCTCAATTTTCATTCTTCTCCAAATTCTAATTTCTTCTTTAATTTATAAGATCTTTTATATTTGAAATGACCATAGCAGCCTCTGCGATCACATCATTGAGATAATGACAATGATTATAATCTAATAATAATCATTATTAGAAAATAATGATTATTATTTTAAATTCTACAGTTTCATTCAAACTGTAGAAACTTTTTCCAAATTAAAACTTTGAACTTCATTCAAAGGTAGATGAACCTATAAAGAAAAAAAAAAAAAAAAAAAAAATTGAATATTCCAAAAAAATATAGTTACTTTAGGTTGGGGTGTGGATATTGATCACAAGTAATAAAACACATAGGTACTTTAAGTCAACATTTCGAATATATAATTTCTTCTTCAAGGTTGGTCTACAACTAAATACAATTAAAATACTGAGACATCATTAAAATTTTATGTCTGCATTAAAAATTATATTAAATAAGTAAAATTGAATTAAAAAAAAAAAACTTCAAATTTAGATAGATATTAAAACTGCATTTGGTGATAAATATTATTTTTAAAACTTGGCATTATTTATTTTTATTTATTGCTTTTAAAAATAGTCAAATTGAACTTTTAATAGATAATTGAAAGAAAAAAGATCACAACTTGAATCTAATGCCTTTGACAAGAGGTTCACAATACTGGTAATTTAATAGAATTTAATAATGATTGGGTTGTGAACTTGTCAGAAAATAAGATCATCTTCAAAAATATAATTCACTCTGTATTTAGGGCCAAAATATTCTTTGCCAGCATGAGGCGATAGGAATGATAACCTTAACATATAATTTTATAAATATTATTTATTTTGTGGTCTTTAATCCCACGTAAATTTAGATAATTTTTAGTGCAAGGGAACAGAATAAAAAATCTAACTGTCCCAGCCAGGACACGAACCTGGATCCCCTGCTATCCGGGCCGGTGCATTTGCCACTTATGCTACCGAGACAAGTCTGATAAGTTATTAAATTCCCCGCACTAGTGTCGAGAGTCCAACCTCCGAGGCCGACGAATATATCGCTCATGCGGAGGAGCTGACATTGTCAGCTGTTTAAATGACTCTTCTTAATTTAAACTGTCCTGGCTGGGACAGTTAGATTTTTTATTCTGTTCCCTTGCACTAAAAATTATCTTAACATATAATGGGAAACATTTTAAAATAAAATGGCAAAAGAAACTAGATTATGCTTTCAAGTATCCATCAGCAATAATTTCATCAATTTCCTCAATAAACAATGGATGACTACTGTAAATGATGCCAGGAGGTCGGTATTTGTAAGAAATACCTAATTGAAAATGAAGATTTGGGCAGAATTCGTGCAAACAAGGGCAACAACCTATTATCAAACTTATTAATCTGCAAATAAAAATCCATTTCAAGGGATTTTTGACTCTGATTATTAGCAAGAGGAGAAATTCTGCATTATTAGTAAAGCCCCAATAAATATTCTATCTATTGAATATTCTGAGAGGCACATTTCTAAACTCTCGACAGTAAAAATTTCAAATGGAGAGTTTTAACTGTGAAAATTTTAAGTAGAGAATTTTTTTGGGTACGGTATCATAGTTTGGTTAGGATTAAAGTTCTTTCCATTCGAACTTTAATTACAACCAAACAACCTGAACTAAACCCCAATAATCTCCTCGGTCAAAAACTTTCCATTTGAACTTTATTCACAGCCAAGAAACCTTGACCAAACTCCCAACAAATTTTCTACTAATTATCTCCACGGTCAAAACTATCCATTTGACATTATTCACAACCAGGAAACCTTGGCCAAACTCCAACAAATTTTCCACTAATAATCTCGACAGTATATTATGTTATGAACTTAAACACATATCTCATTCTCTAGATTTTCATTTGACAACATTTCATTGAAGGAATTGCTTATAGCTAGAAACTAGTTCTATGATAATTATTTATTTATAATAATTCAATTATTTCTATTTAATTATAAAAGCATGAAGACAAATCAACTGACCTGGGGCCAGGAATGAAAATAACTGATAAGGAAATGGGGGGGGGGGTTATGCAATGGGATTTACTTTTTTTTGGGGGGGTGGGGCAGTATTTATATAGTTGGCACTATATAAACAGAGGGTTTGAATCAAAAATCCTTCAGATTGACTACACTGACCACAATATAATGAAGAACAAATTAACTGCACCACATTAAAACCTGTCTGACAATTATGCATTTTATCACATTTGTATTTTTCTAAATGTACATGAAAAATAAAATTCTAAATAAGTAAGTAAAATAGAATGTAATGAGTTTAACAAACCCTCCCTTGTTAACTACTAGGCATAATAATTATGTATTGAGAGATATGAAAAATAGGCCTCATAATGAGTTTATTCTAAAATGGATGTGACATTGATGTTGAAGACTGTAGCTATTTATAACTAAAATAAGTTAAAATATTTCATTAGTTATTCCAAAATAAGCTATTAAAAATAGATCAAACATATGAACATAGTGGAAATAGCTTCAATAAAAAAAAAACGCTTAAGGATTAATATACTCTAATTAGTCAAGATGTATTAGATCAGAAGGAGATTAAAATTAATTTATTTGATAATAATTTAGAAAATAAGTTTGATTACAGGAGTAGAGAGAATGTCAGATGAATGCCTCAACCTCCATGGTAACTAATGATGACAGTTCCAGCAATGACTGCACACATTGAGGAGATAAGTAACCAGTATCAGATTTGGTTCATTAGGTTATTTATTATGTGATTCATAAAATTTCATTCATCATTGACTGAAGGTAATAAACACATCTGGATTCATATATATGCATGAGTGTATTATATATAAATCACGAGATACGTAAATAATATTATGATATACATTTTTTCTCAACCAAACAATTCATAACTTAAAAAATAACACATAAAAAAATATTTATTTCAAGAAATTGGTTAATCTTCAGGAAATAAAATGTCACATGATTGTTCTTCTTGAAGGAAATCAACATCATTTGAACTTAAAAGGAGACATTTGGAAAGTTCTTCCAGTTTTTCTGATAAGTTTCTTTTCTTCTTAATATTATTTTCCATTTTAAATGTATGAATCCTAAAATAAAATATCAAATATCATAATTTGGTTAAAAATTCATTAACAGAAAATTAATGAGCTCCTCACAATAAACACTACTTCACTTGGATATGTAATCTTGATAAAATCCACTTGTTGCTCAAGTTCAATGCACACTAACTGAGACAAACTAGTAGATTTTTTTGTAGTAGTAGTAGCCTACCTTGATCGAACCCCAACAAAAAAACATCTACTAATAATCTTTACGGTCAAAAACTCGCCATTTCAACTGGGACAAGTGTTACTGATATGCCCTCAAAAATAAGAAATAGTAAAATCGGTAGTCTCATTCAACTTTCAGCCCTGAAGAAGTTATCTCATGAGGTGCAAAAGGTCGGCAAAAAGAAAATTTTCTGCAAGATCAATCCCAGATGAACCTAGGTGTTTATGAATATTTCTGGAGACCGTGGAAGCCTATGTGAACAAGTTACATTCCGTTTACTTATTCTTTTGTCTTTATTTTTAATGCTGTTGGATATTTATATTTAAAATTTGATTTATATAAAACACACTCTTTGCATCTCAATTTTTATATTATTGAATATTTATTTTTTGTTAAGTACCAAAAGTAATTGAATTAAAATAATTTGAGATACATAAATGATCAAAATATTCCTTAAAAAATAAGTTTTGAAGCTTAAGGAAAACTACCAACCCTATTTAATCATATTTCTGGTTCATAGTACATGTATTTCACAAGAAGTATTACTCAAACTGAAGAAATATTAATATTAAAAGATAGGCAGAAAAAGGAAGCATTGACCTATGGCAAATGTGTCAAATGCTATCTGCGAATATCCCCATTGAGAATATAAGTAACAATATTCCTCAAAACTAATTTTTGTCTTTTTAACTTCAAATTTAGGGAGTTTCTGCGTGATTGTATTCTGAAAATAAATAAAGGTATTCATTAACAGAAATTTAAGATGTGAGAGAAAATTACCCAAAGTATTTGTTATTCCTAATATTGGTCCTTTTGGATGAGGTGATGGAAAAAAAAAAACAGCAATCTCTGCATATATGAATATGCTCTCTAGTTGTTATGATTTAAAATAGAAATTAATAAAGAAACAGTAAATAAATGAAAAGATAGAAAAAAATTACTAAAAAATATTTGGAATCATAAAATAGGCCTATGTACAACAATTACACCACATAATAAAACAAGTATGCTTCAATAAATACATCTGCAACACTCACAGCTCAATAACTTGGTTCATTAAATCTGTTAATAATTTAATTAAGCAATCACAAATTAATCCTTTTTAATTACCTGTTTGATGGAAGTACATCATCAGGATCTTCAAGTGTGGCAGATTTACTTTTTTCATATTTAGAGGTGTATTCTAATTTTTTCTCTTCCCATTTTTTTTCTTCGTCAAGCGAATTGCAAAAGCATTCAAACTCCTTTTTTCTAAGAGTAGATAACATACGACTCATTTCAATAAATTCCAGCTTTTCTTTATCTAATCTGGAAAATAAATTATTTTCTATAATTAGAATTTTATACCAAAACTAAATCAATAGTTTTATCTAGTAAATTTATAAATTTTGGCTCTATAACATATTTGGAGTATTTCAGGTGGCCCCTATATTCTAAAAATTATGAAAAAATAAATGACATTTAATCTGTTGTCTTCATCCAGAAAAGTCACAAGTCAAAAACCCAGAGCTGGGAAGGTGAGAACCAAATGGAATCCCTCGGCTCCCAGGCACCACAGACTGAGAAGCTCGAAGGATTGCATTTAGTTTTAATAATAGTCTTCATTAGAGTGAAGAGTTTTCTTCAGATGACCTAAGTCCCTGTTTAGGAACAAAAATAATTCTGATGACCCTTGTTAACTACTAGGCATAATAATTATGTATTGAGAGATATGAAAAATAGGCCTCATAATGAGTTTATTCTAAAATGGATGTGACATTGATGTTGAAGACTGTAGCTATTTATAACTAAAATAAGTTAAAATATTTCATTAGTTATTCCAAAATAAGCTATTAAAAATAGATCAAACATATGAACATAGTGGAAATAGCTTCAATAAAAAAAAAACGCTTAAGGATTAATATACTCTAATTAGTCAAGATGTATTAGATCAGAAGGAGATTAAAATTAATTTATTTGATAATAATTTAGAAAATAAGTTTGATTACAGGAGTAGAGAGAATGTCAGATGAATGCCTCAACCTCCATGGTAACTAATGATGACAGTTCCAGCAATGACTGCACACATTGAGGAGATAAGTAACCAGTATCAGATTTGGTTCATTAGGTTATTTATTATGTGATTCATAAAATTTCATTCATCATTGACTGAAGGTAATAAACACATCTGGATTCATATATATGCATGAGTGTATTATATATAAATCACGAGATACGTAAATAATATTATGATATACATTTTTTCTCAACCAAACAATTCATAACTTAAAAAATAACACATAAAAAAATATTTATTAAGTACCTTTAAAATTTAATACTTTACAATCTCGCTGTCTCAAGAACTCTCGCATAGATCAAATTTGATGGTAGCAAGCCTTTCTTTCTTTTTTTAGCCGTCAATAGGTACTTGATGCTCAATAAGACAAGAATCCTAGTGCTGATAATTCGTCTCACTAACACTTAAAGCCATAAGGAAAATATACCACCAAAATTATCAGAAGAACAGAGCAAGCTTAACATTCAAGGTGGTTTAAAAAGCCACCAATTTATTGGAAGATCACCCTGCACTAAATTTAACAAGCTGAACTTATTTTGGTAAAGAAAGGGAAACTCTTAACAAACATACATGAAACAGCAATTGGAGGAAAAGCTAAAAAGATTTAAACCAATCTTCTTTTCTAAATATGTTTCTAACAGTATGAAGTATGCTGTTGGAACCTTACAAATTGCAGTGATCAACAATGGGAATAGCAACAAACAATTTTCTATGATGATGACCATTATTAACATTTGCAGATAGACTTGCAGAATAAATAATGTAATGTATACAGTCAACTTACCTATCTTTATTTAATGAAGATTTTTTAGTCTCAAGAGCTACTGCTCTACATCTATCAAGCAGATGTTTTTGCAATACTGTGTCTAGATATTCATCATACTTCTGAGATATTTCACTCCGAAATTCTGAATCCTGGCTAAATCTAGAACCTGAAAACATTCCAATTTCTTGAATAAAAAATCTAGGGAAATATAATACTACAATATAATGATAAATAAAAGCAAATCAGTTTTATTAAATAAATATAAAGTAAAGGGGTAGATTGCAAAAAAAATACGAAACAAACAGTAAATGTTGGATGCAGTAAAATAAAAGAGAGGGACAATATAACACAACTAACTTCCAAGAATAGATGTAAAATAAATGTGTCGCGCATTGATAACATTTTTTGAATTAGGATGCATTTTATAAATGATATTATAAATATAATAAAATGTGAAAGTAAATGCTTAAATGAATAGACACGGATATGTCTCACATTTGAGATTGGAACACTTGAGAAAAATGTCAAAACTAGTAATCTTTTGGCGGAAACAAAGAAGCTCCTTGAACTGATGAAAACAAAGAGGCTCAAAGCTTTTTTTTTTAAATTACGTCATTTAACCTTAAAAAATGTTTTTAATTCATATTAAATTACGTCGAATTTATGTTTTGAATTTAAATATCTAGAGAATTTAAAAGTTTTAGATGAATTTAAGTACAAATTAAATTCCCGTATGGGTAATTAAAACAAATTAGAAATAGCGGGTGAATTGGATTAATAATTTAAAAAAAATACATTTAAATATATTTTATTTAAATTAATCCACACCTTTGATTCGATACTTTTTATCCTGGGAAACATACCTTAACATATTGCAAAGTTTAATTTAAGTTTTAATAATTTAATTTTACCAAATGGTAAAATGGTAGAATTTGAAGCACTTAATACAGTTACATATATTTTTCTTTACAGGTGATACATATATTCATCTTCTGTAGCTCAATTATTTCGAACATTAGTTTCCATATTATCTGGGTTACTTAGAGTGATTAATAATCGAAAAAAAAAATAAAACAGTTTCTAGACGCACTTGTCATTTCAGGTTACCTTTCACAAGCATTCGTTCGATTTTGCACTTTAATGAACTTTGTTTCCTAAATTATATTTAAAAGCGATATGCCAAATTTCATAAAGAAAAACAACTAATTGAGGCTTCTAGGCTGTATATATAAAAATTTACGGGTCAGTCTCCAAATTGTTCAATTTAGTTGTGTACCTTGTAATTTATGTTTTTTAATAAGAAACAAACTTATGTTGAGTTTTATTGATTTTTACTTAATATCACGACCGCTACATGGAATTTACTTTTTGTACTTACACTTGAAATTGCAGGAACTCCCTAGATTTAGCTAGAATACTTTGTCTTAAAGTTTGAATTCTACCTCAGAAAATTTCAGTTCTAGTAAACTAACCTCTTTAGACAATAAACGATTCGATTAATAAGGTTTTTCTAATATTTTTTTAGAACCTAAAGCTTCTCTATAGTCATATTGAATAGGTTTTTAAAAACTAACTTTATAGTTGATCAAATATTATACTTCAAATGCTTTCAATTTAAATTCATCCTGATATTGTCATTGTTAGTGATAAATTAGAAAACACAGCTTAGTTGTAAATAATTCAAATATATCCAATATAACCAAATATAATTTCCTAATAATTGCTGTTAGTGTATATAAAACAGCGAAATCAAGTCTGCCCAATAGTATTTAAATTACTCAAGAAGGCAAAACAAAGACCCTTTTTTTAATTATATCTTATTTCTACCTATGATTCTGATAACTCTGCTTTCCACTTGGACTCCCAACTGATCTGGAATTTAAAAAGAAACTCAGAAACCAAAAACATAACAAACATTACGAAGAGCTCTACACAGTACTGGAACACAGTTCAAAACTACCGAAAACAAAATAGCAATATTCAAAACATTCCAAAATCATCAGAATCGTCATTTATTTCAAGCCCTTTGAACTCTATATATGAAGTGTTTCATATTACAGACTTCAAAATAAATCAATTTTTTAATAGATCTCGTCAATATTTAATTCTCCACATTTCACTCTAAGCTTTCTGATCGCCCAAATCCTTTTATCCACTCCCTTCGTTTCCTCTTCCATCGTACTCAGCCATACCTCAGTTCTCAAACCATCCACCTCACCTTTAGAAGAGATGGTTCGCAGATATCCTTGCCGTATTGCGCTCTCCAGAGTTTCAATGTGCAATCATTTTTTTTTTTTTTTTAACTCTTACAATTAGAGATTGAATTATGATTTTAATGAAAAATATAGGACTAAATTTCCTACATGCATGTGAAAAATTTGATATTTCTATGACCACGTGCATCCAGGTTTTTCTTTTCACGTTGGTGAAATTATTCCATTCCAGAGATTTTTTTTTTAAAATTGAACAGTTTCATCTTCAATGCGCCAGTTTTTCACAAAAGCAGTAATGAATATTAAAATAAGCTACATATCAACATGTTAATGCATTCTTCATAAGCTTAAAATTAAGTTTTTTCATGACATACTTGGAACATTTTCGACCGTCAGATTTCATCAGTCGAAATATGTTTCCCATTCCGAGTTTTTTTTAAATTCCTCTTATGCTTAGAAAAAAAAAAAAAAAAAAAAAAAAAAAAAAAAAAAAAAAAAAAAAAAAAAAAAAAAAAAAAAAAAA
>KZ806950.1:413072-439380 GCA_000696205.2 Oncopeltus fasciatus
ATATATATATATATCTGTGTGCGTGTCTTAACGCACTCTTACGATGTTTTAAAATGGCGAAAATAAATTAGGTATTTAATCCTTAGATGATTTTAGATGTGGTTCGGTCAACATAGATCAGCAGTCATGGAAATGTGAACTTAGGGATAGGACGTCCTCTCTCATCTTCATGATAGCCCTGAAGATGGCTTACAATGTAAGCCGAAACGTTGGCAGATAATCCTTTAATAAAAAATAAAAAAATACATATTTTAAATTTGTGTTTTTTGGATCTACCTTGACCGAACTCCAACTAAAATCATCTAAGAATAATATCTACGGTCGAAAAAACTCTCCATTAGATATTTAAGCTTCTCTTCGCTAACCATTGGATGATATTGTTAAAGGCTGAAATCAGTCGTCAGGAAGGTTGGGTTTTATGGTAGTCCAAAATTTGAAGTTTTAATATCCTCCTTTTCATTAACGTTACGAAAAAAATTATAGAACAAAAAATATGTAAAATTTAATTTCTTAACTTTTTTTTCTTTTAAAGATATTAATGAACATATTTAAGAATGTAATTTAGAGTAGTGGGTGGGACCACTTTTTTCTTAAATTTAAACGCAACTTCGTAATTTAAATTTTTTGTTAATTAGAATTAGAGTGGGGATAGGTTTTTTGTATCTCTTCCAGTAAATTTTTTTTTTTTTTTTTTTAAGTTAGACAATTTTCCATCGTTGTCCAACGCTTGATGATGAAGAAATTTACGAATGTAACTACGATGGGTGAGCACTTCCCCCTTTAATGAAACATGAGAAATCTCTTAAGTGTCCTTAGCTCCTACACGAAGGTCTTTCTTAGAATTAAGCTTCACTAACTAAGAAAAGATGTAAATAAAATATTCAAGAAATGTAGGTATAAAATAATCTCGATTCTATAAACTTTTTTTTACAACCTTATATAAATTTTGTGGCAACAGTTTTTTTTTCAATACAAATTTATTTTTCCTCTCATTTAAAATATAGCTGTGGGTTTACCGAGGGATCACCAGAAAATCCAAGAATAAATTTGAACTTTAACGAATAGTGTCATTAGATTCACATTGAGCTTTTCAATTGGGTTCTCATGCGAAGTGATTGTACTCTGAGTAAGAGGGTATGACTATCTATCTCTTCAGATGCAGGAAATACTACCACTAAATCATGACATCTTCTTTTATCGGATCATTTCTTTGCTATTTTCTTCTCTTCCGTATAGTTTTATTCTAGATATATTTAAAAATCTGCTCACCATTCATTCCTGTACCTCTCTTTCCCAAAGGCCCCTAATTCCCTTAAAGTATATTAAAGATAATCATACTTGCCTCACAGTTCTGTAATTCTTTCCCTTACAATATTTGTAATATTCTTTCTTCCCACCTACAAATTGCTTCTCCCATTCCAAATTTCCCTAAATAAATGTTCAACTTTTCCTCTAATATGAATATATATATATATATATATATATAACAATGTTTAAATAATAGTGATAATAACACAATAGTCAAGAATGTCTGGAATTAATGCAGGAACAACTGAGATCTGAGTAGCACAGACTGTCCTAAATAGAAAACAATGTGTTGGGCAGGAGGTTATACTTAAATCTCAGGCCAAGGGCTACAGATAACAAAATAATTATACATCTCTTAATTTGTGACGTCAGAAAACTAAGATTTTTCTTTCTTAACATTAATGTAGCGCTATCCTACATTAATCATACTAAACCCATGATAATCTCTAATATTAAATAATCAGTAATATATGGGTCGAAACCCTTGGATAAATGAGGAAATATGCTTTGAATGGGACCATCCCTCATTTATATATGCTTTAAATGGCCTGGAAAGTTTATTGAAAGTCGTCTACTGAGAATTAATACGAACTACTTTTTCTGATTAAGAAAAAAGAGCACATATGATAACACAAATGGAATATATTCTCATTAAACTTATCATCAGGTGATAGCGGTTACCAGGTCTCTGACGGCAGAGAGGAGAGTTTGAATAGTGATATTTTAGAGTTTTTTGGGGGGGAATTTGTGTACAATTGTTTGTGGGGAGAGATGATTGTTGAATTCTTTATTGTCCAAAGATCTGAGTTCCCTGTCTGTTGTATGCAGGGTCGCGTTATCTGTCATGTAGTTCTGGCAAGCCCAGTAGATAATGTATGAGTCTGTATGTGAATGGTATGTGAGGTGAGGCGTTTGACATTTTGGGATTTGTTGGTTTGTTGGAGGAAGTGTTGTATGCTGTACAATACGACTGATGAATAGCAGAGGTGAAGACCATATATTTTTAGTCTATAAATCTTTATTTGGTTGTGGTTTATTATTCCACGTAAATTTTAATCAATTAATGAGAGAGAATAGAATAAAAAAATCTATCTGTCCCAGCCAGGAAACGAACCTCCTGCTTGCCGGGCCAGAATGCTATTCGGCATACTCCCAGCCAGGACAGATAGATTTTTTTATTCGATTACCTCTCATTAATTGCATATTCTTTTTAGATTCTCCATGTAATGCAGGGTCGGCTATGTTCTGTTGAAAATTTTCAAAAGTCGCTTGAATTCGGTTACCGAGTTGTTAAATAGCTTGATTTCCCAACGATGAATTCGTAAAATGCTTTAAAATAATAATAGTTCCGCGAATAGAATAACTAATGCTGAAAGTTTTTAAAATGATTTACTTCAAAATATACAAAAAATTTTTACTCCCTACCTTATGGTAAAAGAATCTATCAGTTTTTCTAGGCCTNATATATATATAACAATGTATTGATTATTTTGTATTTTTTTTCTGTGTAAGACTTATTTAGTAAACAGAATGTTATGTTGAACGGGTTTAGACCAGAATGATGGCCCCACATATTATTTATTTATGGCCATTGTTCTAAATAAAGCTTTTTGCATTTATATCTCAATATTTATGGATTAACACTGCAGTGGTGAAGACTTAATTTTAACCAGGTTTCTAATATTTAAGAATTTCACCAAGTTTTACTGAATATTTTTCTATTTCCTTCAAGGAATGCTTCTTTCAGGTTACCAAATGAGTAAAAATATAATACTTAGACATTAACGAGGGTTTGACAGGTAACAAATTCTTTGTCCTGGGTCAAAAACGACTCACACCTTACCATTCAGGTAACTTTCTTCACCCTCCTCTGTGTCACGAAAAAGGATTTCCCGGACAATTCAGTTGTTAGTTCAGTTTAGAAGTTCTTTTTTCAAAATGAGTGAAAATCTAGTTTCGTGTACTCCAGAAAAGATTTTTGCTGAGTTTTTAAGACAGGAAAATTTTATTTGGTTGTGGTTTATTATCCCACATAAATTTTTAAACACTTAATTCTCGTGGGCTAGGCTCTCGCTAGTGTAGGGGGAATTTAATGAGATATCTGGCTCGTCCTGGTGGTGCAATGGTTAAGCACGCCGGCCCGGGTAGCAGGAGATCAAGGTTCGATTCCTGGCTGGGACAGATAGATTTTTTTATTCTATTCCCTCTCATTAATTGTTTAAAATTTATGTGGGATAATAAACCACAACCAAATAAAATATTTATAAAGAAAAATTAATTAAAGTAAAAGATGAGAGTCGACAAATAGTATGACTATGTCAGCTCCTTCGAGTTTAAGACGAAGTTCTCGTCTTTCTCCTGGGTTAGGCTCTCGCTAGTGTAGAGGGAATTTAATGAGATATCTGGCTCATCCTGGTGGTGCAATGGTTAAGCACGCCGGCCCAGGTAGCAGGAGATCCAGGTTCGATTCCTGGCTGGGACAGATAGATTTTTTTATTCTATTCCCTCTCATTAATTGTTTAAAATTTACGTGGGATAATAAACCACAACCAAATAAAATATTTATAACTAATTAAGTATGTAAACACATAATTAATCGAGAACTAAGCCATCTAATATTGTCCATCAGACAGTTCGACTAATAGAAATTAGTAAAGATGGAATTAGAATGTTTTGAATTATTTATTACTGAAAACATGATTGAAAAATTTTAAACTTTCACAAACCAAAAGGTTGTCATTGAACATAATAATCCAACTCGGGGGGACTCACATTTTTGTTATTTTACTTCCTATAATAATAAAATGTAATAATAATTATTATAAAATGATATATAGAATAAGTTTAAAGTCGAGAAATTGGAAGGACTAATAGCTGGTCAAAAATGACCCGAACCACGGCACAAGTGTGATGTTTAGTATCTTCACTACCAGAGTGTTAAATAAATTATTAATGATTGCTTTAAATATATCATTAGCAGGATTGGGTAAGAGAGTAAAAATATTTGTTAAATATAAAAAGGATTTTTAATTACATCTCTCAATGTATATCAGCTTCATTATTTACGCTTATTTAAAAATTAATAATTAACAACACAGTAAGTTCTTGTCAATAATTAATCCTTACAAATGCATGAACATTCTGCATGCAGACTAGAAATAACTTTAAAATGGAGAAGAAAAACAAGAGGTAATAAGCATAAAGACAGCTAGATTAGTTCAATTAATTACATTTTCAATACAAACTATATAACAATTGTCATATAATGAGCACATGGGCCGTAAAATTATAAACCAATAAAAAACTACTTAAAATTTTGTATTACATTAGAACTTGTAAAAAATAATAAATAATATTTAGTGATATGCAGTGGTATCAATGAATCACTACTGAATGACTAAATTGCAACAAATATTTATATTTCTTCAATGTTGACCTTCTTGTATTATTTGTCACACAACTAGTTAAACTAAAAAATAATAAAGGTACATTAATTTACAAAATAATTAAAATTTTTAAGTTTCTGTGAAAAAAAGTTTAATATTGATGTATCATACATCAATTGATTAGGAATTTCGTGGGGATCAATATCTTATTTGTTCCTTGCAGAAAAAATCATACCACCCAGGAATAATAAATAATAAACGGCACTGGGGTTTACTAGACCCGCAATATTCAAAAATTTGATTTTTAAATTTGACCAAATTTGGATATGAGATACATTGGAACATGAATAACAACCCTCTAAAAGGATTTTTTTTTTTAAACCATCCAGTTTTTTTTTTTTTTTTTTTTTTTTTTTTTTTTTTTCAAAGTTTATAAATTTCATGGTTTTTTTTTTCGGACATTTTGATTTTTTATGATTTTGGATTGGTTATTTTCTTATGTCTTCTTTGTTTCTTGTTGACCTTTTCTGAGTGATTCCTAGAGAAATTTTTCCTTTGCTCACTTTAGGGCTGGCTGTTGACTTCGATCTATGACTTGATGTGGATTCCCTTTATTTTAACTTAACTTTTCTAGATTTCCTTTTCGAGCTGCCAAATTCTGCAAGGGTCAATATATAGGAATGGTAACACATAAGTATGGCTTTTGACATTCTGTATCGGCGTGAATAAATCTACTGCACTCCAAAATATTCTTCTAATCAATATATCTAGCGCTGTGAGTAAATTTTTGACATTTGGAACAGACAAATAATTAACTCAAGCCCTGGCAACAATTAAATTCAGGAAAGAATAATTAAAATAGATAGTTTAAAACATTTATTAATAACACATGGAATATATAGTTATTTGTTACATTATAACAACAAAACAAATTATAACAAGTAGCACAAATAATGGACTTTATTTTTAGTTAAATAAATAGAAGATTTAGTTGTCTTAAAATAGTAAATTATAAGTTTTCAACCATTCTAAAATATTAAAGTATAGAAAATACAAGTTAATTATATAATCCAATGATTCCATTTAATAAGTATAATATTTACAAATTTTTGAAGCAACACTGACATTTTCATTATTTTTTATAATGGATTAAATATGGCACACTTAATAGATACAAAAGACAAATCTNAAAAAAAAATATATATATTTACAGACGTACTTAAGGTTAAGCAAAAGCGTAGATAATACATCAACACAAAAAAATTAATGTAAATGAAAAATTTCTTGTATTACATTAGAACTTGTAAAAAATAATAAATAATATTTATTTACATAATAAACATGAATACATATATTTAACTTATATTAGCATCATAAATACCATGAGGAACTAAATCAAAAACAATTAAATAAAAAATATTTATGTAATTTGAGGCCATTAACACAGTAAAAAAATTTGAAGAGCATTAAGATTTAAAAAAAAATGTATATAACTTCATTGGGTAATAAAATAAATAATATGAAAATGAAACTTGTTCACAAAAATATATTTCCAGCCCATAACCTATTATGAACATAAATACAAGAATAAAAATTAGACAAAATGTTTCAAGTACTATCTTCCACTTTCTATGTTCTTCAGGAATATACATGAAATTTCAAGGCAAATTTTGAAAAGTACACAATTCAATTGAAAAGTCTACAATCAATATTTCTATAGATCCATTTGTTAAAATTGTATAGAAATTAACGTTTCTAGTTAACTTATTGAATGATATGAATGATCCTATTCTTTATCGATTCAATGTTCAAAGATGTGGTGAAATAAATTTAAACTAAAATAAAACAAAAGAAGGTATGACCTTGGACATATTTAAATAAATTCATTTCGTATATTTCTTTATGGCTATAGGTTCATTCATAAATGTAGTATATTTAATAATTTTCCTATATGTATGAGGGTATGTATATGGGTTTCAGATACAAAATGGCTTCAGAAGAATTTAATTATTTTCAAGATTTTTTAAAAATTTATTCTATCATAAAAAAAAAAAAAAAAATGTTCATTAACTATTTTTGTTCAAATTAAGCTTTTTTTTACAAGAAGAGGTCAGAGCTCCAATAGTGAATCTTTTTTTCAGGAAAGAACTTGCAGTAAGCTTTTTTTCATCTCTAATGATAACTTGCACTTTCCTTGAACATGTCAATGGCACAATATTTTGCTATTTCATTTACAAATAAAAAAAAGAAAAGATAATTTTTATTCATGTTCACCTCAAAAGGAAATGGAAGTAAATGAAGCTGCCAGCTTCTTGCAAAATAAGACAATTTTTCCTTTCCATAATAAATAGAAAAACATTAATATAAATAATCAGGACGGACTATTATTTAATGATTGAAGAAGGAGTACTTAAAACATTCTGCTCTTATGTACTTCAAAGGGACCCCAAGCTGAAGAGGGCTTTACACACTTTCTTAAATCAATGGTCCTTACCCTCAAGCTCAATTTAGTCACGACCGATTATAGTTCATGATAATGACTAGAAGTCATTTCTTCATACATGAATTTCTCTTGAACTTGATTAACAGTCAGTTTTGCTTACTTAGCAAAACAACTACCAGGAGCAGATTTGATTAGGAAGAATAAAAATAAGCTTTTTAAGTTCCAAAGCACATACATCTTTAAAAAGAATTACCTGTTTTCTCAATATTATTTCAATTCAATCAATCAGAGAAATGATCAGGGAACAGAAATCTCAGCTACTGACTATTTTTTTTTTTTTAAGACTTTATTATTAATTACTTTCTACATGTTTTGTATCTAGTAAAGTGCTGTTTAATAATCACAGTATAAAACTGACTACTAAGAAAAAAAAAAAAATCTCGAGGAGCAAAATATTTATAAACCCAAATATATAAGAATTGTAATCGCTTATATTATTTATTTATATTCATGCTTATTGCAGAGCTGTAAATAATTATTTTGTTCTAAAGAAAAGTTCATCACCAATCAGTGTATGTAGCAAATACAGCTATGCACCAGGTAACTGAATAAAGGTTAGTACAAAGTCTGCTATTTTAGAAATGGGATGATATCTTCAACAATTATGCACTCTACATAGTGGGCTCTAAAAAAATGTATACGGATAAGAGAATTTTACAGAACTAGGTGGAATGAACATATCAATTGGCAAAAGTGGAGAATGAATAATTTTTATTATAGATTTTTTTTTTCTTTAGTTCTGAGAATACAGGAGATAAAATGTCTATATTTAATTTTTTCTTCCAATCAATTTTAATGAGCCACAAAAAATAAATTAACTAGACAAGAACATTATGAATTAGCACCAAACTGCAAAAATAAGCTCTGCTAGTTAATATAATGACATTTTTCAAGAAAAGAAGGAAGAAGTATTATAAGATAAAACTTTCTTTCTTTGAAACAATGAGTTAAGTTTATTAAAGAAGATGTGCTCTGGGTCAATAATTATTTTTATTCTTTTCTTTAAATGATGATGGAATTGGAAATAAGCATATGCTTGATCCTGTATTAATTTATTTTCCTCCCATAATATTTAAAAAATACTTTTTTCAAAAACTCTTGAAAAAGTATAAATTTACATCATCTATACGTTATTTCAACAGCCACTCAAATTTACTAAATATACATTTATGTTTCTTTTCTCATAATTACAATAGAGGCTATAAATATATTTTTAGATTACATATGTTCTAAGTATAAATGCTTTTGCTAAAAGAGATTAACAAAAAACAAATAAAAATAAATAAATTAATGGACTGACATTTGCTATTCAAATCAAATGTCCAGACATTGCCTTTTGAGAAGCCATACTGATCTAACTCTCAAAAACTATCCTAAAACAATTAAGCATTTAATGATTTATTCAGTTAAAACAATTATACATCAACCTATGAGGTCTTTTTTCTTTTTAAACAATAGTTATATAATAAGAATTGTTTTCTTATTATTCAAATATTTAAAAAAAAATATATATATTTACAGACGTACTTAAGGTTAAGCAAAAGCGTAGATAATACATCAACACAAAAAAATTAATGTAAATGAAAAATTTCAACATTTATAAAAACATCAAGATTTAAGAAATACTTCTAGTACAAAACTGATGACTAAAAATGGTATAGTACACATATTTACAAATCATAGTTCACCACATTATTATTGGTATCCAACATTATTTCTAAAAAGAGAGACTTGAAATAAAAGATATTTTGTCAATATAGATTTCTCACTCATTTTCACTAAAATTTATTTATTCAGCTGTCCTTTTCAAGATTAACTATAGTTATATATATATATATATATATATATATATATATATATATATATATATATATATATATATATATATATATATATATATATATATATATATATATATATATATATATATATATATATATATATATATATATATATATATATATATATATATATATATATATATATATATATATATATATATATATATATATATATATATATATATATATATATATATATATATATATATATATATATATATATATATATATATATATANAAAAAAAAAAAAAAAAAAAAATTACATTAAGGAAACCTGAACGGACATTCTTGGCCATCTGCCCATGCATCCTATGGCCTATACCGATTATTGGCGCCTTGTCTATTTTAAATATCTACTTAATATTAATTATCACATGAGTCCTTGTTGGCAAGGAAATTAATGCTGGCATGGAAAACATTATTGCCAAATGCCAAGCTTCTTTTCTTTTTCTTGGAATGTCATAAGTTCTAATTATTCTAATAGAAATAAATAAAAATAAACAATAAAATACAAACACGAAGAAAGATATAAATATTTGTGAAAAAAAAATAGGAGTAATACTTAAAAACATAAAGTAAAAGTATATTTCATTAACCAATAGTTATCAAGTAAAAAGTTTACAAAATTAATATCTCATAAATAAATGCTTTTCATGAAATAAAAACAATCTTCATAATAATTGAATGAATGGCTAATGAATAGGATAAAAAATTCAGCGCTTAAAGATTTTACATATATTCTTATTTTCATTAGAATGAAATATTTGTATATTTTAATTAATAATAAGAATTATAAAAAACAATAATTCATTAGTATTAATTTGAATATTTAATTTTTCATTATTAACAGTCATATCTATTCATAGCACTTCAACATTATGTACTAGGGAGCTAAATATCATTTCATAATAAATTTTTATGTTAATTATTCAGACACAATTACTAAATCAAATGTTTACGGAAAAAAAAATGTGCAAAAGAATAAGTTGAGGTTAAGTTTCTAGTAAATATGATACAGGCTAGATTAAGCTGATTAAAGATTAAGGCTTTACTCAACATGGCTATGAGTGACATTAAAAAAAAAAAAAAAAAAAAAAACATGTAAAAACAACTTATTTTAATTTAATTGTTGTATCACATTAACCCTTCATTCTTCACCATTTAAAAAAAAAAAAAAAAAAAAAACATGTAAAAACAACTTATTTTAATTTAATATCTCTGCACTAATAAATTTAATTCATTGGGTGTTAAATAATTCAGGGTACAGCTTGAGCACCTAAATCAAAGAACTGGCCTATTGACTAATTTTCTTTTTTTCTCTTGTCATTATTCAATAGAAATTTAATTTATGCGCCATAGCTTAACAATAAAATTTTAATAAGAACTGGCTCACATCTAAGAAAGTGACCAAAATAAAAATATGTAAATCTCAGACAAATAATTTCCTTTTAAACCCAACTTTCTCCTTACTCTTCTCAAATACTATAACTAATACTACAATTTTATTACTTTGAGAGTAAGAGTTCATGGCAAAAATTCGGTCAGGAAAGATTGAAGAAAAAATTTCCATAAAAAAAAAAAAAGGAAATAAGGCTTTGCAACATTTTGACATGCAATTCAACAAAACATTGACTACAAGAAAATTAACTCTTGTTCATTTTTCATACAAGATCTTTTTCTCTCCTTATATCCCTGACTAAACTAAAACCTTTGTCAAACCCATTTACTACTCCACATCTCCACACCCATTTACTTCAACTATCTCCACATCTAATTAATTTAAACTTTAGCAAAGAACACAGACCACCACTTTATTCGTTGAACTACCACTTGAAACAAAATAATTCTTCCCTTGATAAAGCCAGGAGGCGGCTGAGGAAATGAGAGGTCTGTAAGAACGGTTTAAAACAGCAGTTAGATAAGTTTAAACTGTTTATTCCCAACAAAGGTTTTTATTTTTATTTACATTATTTGCTTGAAGGAAATTTGATTCATTCACTATCTACTTGAGCTGCCCTGAATACTGACAAAGTAGACAATATTAATGGTTTAAATTTGATAAAGATAATAAAAATAGCGTATTTCCCTTGAAAGAACTTAGGTTTGTGCAGCGAATGTGAATGAGCTAGAGAATTATTTTAAATAAATTGGTAAATCGTTATCAATCAAGTGTGAAACAATTTCTTTTTTGAAAATTTTAATCATCAAGAATTCATTTGAAAATATCAATATCTAAGATCAGATACCTATTGGAAATATATATCCACACATACATACACATTTTTCCAGCTGTATAAATCAAGATAAAAATACATAAATAAATATATAAGAGTACAGCTCCACAACTGTGCATACAGCTTTAATCGTTATCCCATTATACTTATCTTATAGTATCTCAAGAGATTAGGGAAGACATTATATTGCAAGAAGTATGACAACTATGAAAGGATCTAAGAGGCATGCTCTGCCTGATAATTGATTAGAATTAGCAATGATTTAGCCAGAGGAAATAATTTTAATATGAGCAATTTCGAGGCTAGCAATGCTGAGACTGATTGTAATATTGAAAAGAAATCTATTGTGTTACCAGATGTTTATAATTATGATGCTACCCAAGTGAACTCCTAATTATGTTTGTACTCATGCATATAGAAGGATTATGATTTGACATCAGAGGACTCTGATTTTTTTGCATTTGGGTTTACTTATGATATTCTTCGGATGGAAAAAGAATTCATTCATTAAATTCATTACAATATTAGAATCTGAAAATTACCTAAGGATATGCCAGTTAAGACAATTATATGAGGCTACTGGAACAGTATCAAACAGATGATATTATGAATGATCTGAAAGTTATTGTTACTAGTGGATCCACTAACTTGTCCAAAGTGTTTCGAGCCTTATCTGCAATATATTTTTTATTAATAGGGAAGAAATTAACAGCAAGAAACTTGGGGAGAAAAAGCAGTCGCAGCAACATTGGGGTTGGTAGGAATGATGAATTCATCAGATATCCATTAGACTCATATCTATTAGACACAGATTAAACAATGCAGTCCAATTTAACAGTTTGATTTTCTTAATGCCGAGTGTAAGAGCTGAAGTCTATTATGCCCTTAAAGCTTTAGTGACATCTTCGGCAATCCAATGGACTCGAAATATATATGAAGGATTATTGGTGAGATTAACATGGACTGATATAGGGAATTTCAAACTAATAGACCTAGACTAATAACCTAGTTAACTCTCATAATTTCCTATTATTATGGGGAGAAATAGCTGAGTACATGTACATAATTTTAGAGGCGTATGAGAAATTTACTTCGTATGGAGAAGATGAACCTTACCTAAAACTAATCACTCCTCCTAACTCTACACCTGAGATGTCAAACAAGTTCTTAGCCAAGTGGTGGAACTGGCCAGGTTAAAAGGGAAAAAATGGGTCATTCCACTTTCCACCAGTTTCAAATTCACTGAAGAAGCGAAAGAGTCTGGCAGATTGGATGAGATACTGGATGCTGGATCGAGATCTATGTTACATGGTTAGACTACGCTGCACAATTCACAGCAAAGAAAAATGAAAATCGAATAAAATACAATGCCCTGGCTGGAAGTAGGAGACAGATCCAAAAAAAATGATGAACAAGTTGAGGTAGAGAATCCAGATTTTTAATACTAATGAGTTAAAATAAAAAAGAGCCATCAACATTTGTTTGAATTTTGGATTATAGCAGTATATTATTCAACCATATTTAAATAAACTGATTATAGCAATGGACTTTTGAGCTAGAAGCTCAATACTAACAGTGATGTTAATTTTCAGGGATCCTGTTTATAATGACGCAGTGGATTTCTGGTTTAGTCTTGGAAACATCAAGTCCTAATTGGGTAACATTCTTCATTGAATAAGGAAAAATCAGGTGGCAGAAACAGTATATGGACAACACAGCTGAGCTCAAGAATAAACATATATGTAACATGTGTTTACCAACTGGGCCACTAGGCTCTGTGGAGGATTGAACAATATAGCAATATATCAATTATTTTTTAATGCTTCCCTGAACCCCCTCCCACCAGGTACTATTTCAGCCTACAACCAAATCCCTTTTTCTTCCATTAAATGAATTTAAAAAACAAGATTTCAATTTAATTAAATAAGTTATGCAAGAGAGGCGATATAATTTCATATGTACGCACGCATAAGCAAAATTGTGAATCATCCCCTTTAATCAAATTTAATAAGGTTTATCGATGCCCTTTTGAAAGCAATTTTTTAAAATATCATAACTGGAACTACCTTAATAGTGACACTTCCTTTAAGAAATTTAATAAAATATGTGATAATGTAATGCTGCCTTTCACAACAGATCTTTGATTTAGTGCTTAAGAAAATAATACTTCATAAATTATATGACTGCTAATGTATAAATAATAATAATAGTAAGGAGTGACAGTTTTGATATGTATTAATAAACTAATAGCCATAGAGAATACAGCACAAAATTATATTTATCATTTCTTTTCAGTCTATCTTAGGTCTAAACTTCTCAAAACAACAAAAATAACTATAAATGAAGATAAAAATATCTAAAGTGGCAGTGCATTAGTAATAAATAAAAATATAATAATCAGCAAGCTTCTTTGAGTTTGGACTGTGTCACAATTATCAAAGTAACAAAGTATTCAATCACGTTACTCTGAAAATTAGATTACTTATAATTACATGCAAATGTGACTTGGTGCAAACCAGAAGTATTGAGTTATGATATACATGACTGCAGAAGCCAATGTAGTAGTAGACCAGAAAAATAGTAGTTAATGAATCTTCATGAGTCAGTCATCCATCAAGTTCTGTAATTGGAATTAAGAATATAACCTAAGATATAAGTAAACCTAATAGCTTACTTTAAATGCAATTATTAAGGATGAAATTCATGGAAGCCTTTAACCTGAATAACCTCTAATTCAAAAATTATAATCGATGGTGCAGAAACATAACATGACATATGCAGAATTATAATGATTTATTTAATAATCCAGAAATTTTAATGGTTGGGGAGGGGAATTTATGTATCTTGAGTAAATCATAAGAATAGTGATTGATCACTTTGCAAAATAAGCTCAACTAATCAAATAAATTAGTTAATTTTTTTTTAGAAATTTTAACCTAAAATATTAAAGAGATAAAGGAAATTACTTTCAGCAGAGAATTTTTTGGGGTTTGGTCAAGGTTGAAAATAATCACCAAGGTCAAAAACTCTCCATTTGGAAATTAATTTTATTTATAAGAGCACTTATAACATATCAAACAAAAGTAAATAGATCCAAAAATAAAATTTAAAAAATTAGTATTTTTGAATTATCTGCCGATGTTTCGGCTTACATTGTAAGCCATCTTCCGGGCTATCATGAAGGCAAGAGGGGACTTAGTGTCTTTTGGATCTAAAGGTTATTCTTTTATTTATTTCACTCGTAATTATTTTATCATTTGTGTTGCTTTATGTTTGTTACAAAAGCCGAAATGTTGGCTTCCTTTTAATGCGAATAATCATTGTACCATTGTAACTTGTTTATTTATTCATAAATTTTTAATTAAAAAAATGTCAAAAGAAAAAATAAAGCTACTATACTTTTACTAAAAAGGTAAATATGCAAAAAATATCCAGTTAAAGTAATTTTGGTTCTTATAAATACCCTTATCCAATTACAGAACTTCAATAGAATTTTAAAAACTTAAAATTGGCATATAATCCAAAATAAAAATTTTATAATAATAAAAGATACACTTTGACAGATTACTTTTATTTATTTATTTATTCTAAGACTACAAAATAATATTTTACTGATTTCATGGTTTACATAAACCTTTTAAAACACATTAAAAAATTGTTTGCACTCTATTCACAAGTGTGAACAACAAATAGAATCATTACTTTTTACACTGTAAAATTATTAAATTTTTAAAATAAATTCATATGACAAGATAAATTATAAAACACTGACAAACAATTATACTAAGGGCGAAAAAACCCATTATGTTCCATTGACTCAACTCTGTATTGTGATATTGATTCTTAGTAAAGAACAATTGATAGTATTGCCTTTTGAGTTATGACATAATAAAATAAATGTTTTTGAATAGAGGGACCAAATCCAATTGGGGGGGGGGGGTATGACGTATAATGTTATACTGAAATCATATTTATCAACAAAAATGTAAATGAAAAAATAAAATTTTAATACTCAGTATATATGTAGTGTAATATACAAGTGTAACACAAAAAAATTGTTTTTAGATTCAGAAAGAGATATATTATTGCAATGAATTTACAGCTTCTGAAATTGTCAAAGCACTTCTTAAATTTATCAGTACTTATAAGTGAAATAAAGGATAAAACCAAGTGTTTGTATATTAAATATTATAACTAAATGGTTTGACATTGAAAGAAAATCAGTTACCAAGAAATAATTATGCAAGCTGCACCATTTAACAATGTCAGGCATATAAGATTTAGACAATTAGGAGAAACAAGGGAATTATATTGTTGGAGGAATATTTTTGACAAGAATTACTCTACTGCAAGAATAAAAATAATTAGTAAACTGCTTTGCTTCAAACCCTTTAGTATATTTGTTCTCATATGCGAATAGAACTTCAAATTTCTTGATTAATTTAATAAAATATATAAAAAAATAGTAATAAATACTTGAATACCTTTTAAAAAAATAAAACAAACAAAAATAATGTAAAAGGCCAGTTGGAAGAATTATAAGAAAGAAAAAAAAAGAGCAATACATAAATGAATTAAACGTCCTCAGGCAGAAGAGCAAATCCCTTCAAGGAGATAAATCTGACCAGTAAAACTCCCGCTAAATACACGAGTCAGGATGCTGACTGGATACTGTTTTCCTAGACTTGCACTTTCCCTCGGTTTTTGTCACAGCCTCTATACTCACCTTACGAGGATTTCCAAGAGTTACCAGAGCTGAAGCAATAGCTAGCCCAGCTACAAAAAACAAAAACTGATTGATAACTGAATCAAGTAAGCTTAGATAACATTCATAATTATATTTTTTTTTTTTTTTCACTAAATTTCAAACATTGAAATAAGTCATAAACATTTCAATAATTAAAAATTTTTTTCTTAAACTCAAATGTTTTGTTTAACTAAACTACAAATGTCTAATGATTAAATAATAAAAGAAAACTAATCTCAAAATCAATAAGCTTGTGGTTACATTATTTTTCTAAATTTATTGAATGGGAAATGTCTGTATGATTTTTTAAACTTAAATAAATTTCTGCGCACTTGTCTTCTTTTGGTGTAGAATGATTTTAAAGTGACTTAACAGGTCTCAGATGCCTTAATATTTATAAAGACACACACACACACACACACACGCACGCACCCACGCACGCACGCACGCACGCACGCACGCACACACACACGCACGCACGCACGCACGCACGCACGCACGCACGCACGCACGCACACACACACACACACACACACACACACACACACACACACACGCACATATATATATAATATATATATATATTTTATTTATTTATTCGATTTGTTACATTCTGTAAGTTTACATTTTGTAATTACTCACAATTCTGTGTGATATGGTACCCCAGAGTTCTATACCGTATGTCCAAAAAGGTTTAATAGTTTTGTATATTGTTAATTTGTTGTGAACTGATAATTTTGATGTTCTTTCGAATAGACTATATAATAGTCCATAGAACCTGTTTAGGTCTTGTCTCTTTTGCCTTCTGTTCTTTCCAAGTAAGTTTTGAGTCCAAGTAGTAGAAACCAAAGTATCTTGCGGAGTTGGATTGGGGGATAATCTATAGGGGATAATAATCTAGTTGAAGGATAGATTAAGTGGAGGCTTGGCTTGGTCAGAGAATGAATGTGACGTGGACACATTTGCTTTCATTTATTTTTATATGCCACATCTTGCACCAAGTGGCTAGTGGTTGAGGTGTACTTGAAGGATATTAATAGCAACTGTGGGATAAGGATCTGACACGGTGATGGCCGTATCATCGGCAAAGGTAGCAGAGAGAGTATCAGCTGTCATTGGAAAGTCAGAAGTATAAATTATATAGAGAATGGGTCCGAGCACACTGCCCTGAGGAACTCTCGCTTCTACAGGGCAGTAGTTGAGTAATCTGACCCCTGTTGGACCCAGAACAATTAATAGGATAAATAGGAGCGGATAATTAGTTAGAGAGTATTTGGGAGGATACGCTTCCATTTGTATAGAAGGCTAGGGCACTAGGGTGCCAGACAAAGGCCTGTGATATATCCAGAAACGCACCCATACAATACTCTTTTTTTCTCAAGAGATGATGAGATGAGATCTATAACACGAAACACTTGCTGGGATGCAGAGTGATGAGGGTGGAACCCTAACTGATGAATGGGGATAAGATTATTTGACTGTAGGATCGGGAACATTCGTTTTAATAGGATTTTTTTTTTTTAAATATTTTCAAAAGGATAAGAAGCAGCCTAACAGCCTGTTAGGACGATAAGAGGAGGGGTCTTTAGGTGGTATAAAGACATATAAATAGGTTTTTTTCATTTATAATAGCAATCATTTTTCTTTCTATATCTCCCATGAAAATATTAAACCCTAATGTCGAAAATATTTGTAAAAACATCAGCACAATAGTGTAGAGATTTTTGAAAATAATAACATTTATATATGAGGAGGGGTTTCTCAGGAATTCGGTCTTGGGAGTTGAAGAATTAAAAACTGATTTGTAACCAAAAAAAAGTTTTTTTAATTTTAATTTAATTGCTGTATCGGCCTAAATTTCAAGCCTCTATCAGGGCTGAGTATCAAAAGAAAACATACAACAATAATATGGAAATGTGTCTATATGTTATAAAACAACA
Source organism: Oncopeltus fasciatus (assembly GCA_000696205.2). Lineage (NCBI taxonomy): Eukaryota > Metazoa > Arthropoda > Insecta > Hemiptera > Lygaeidae > Oncopeltus > Oncopeltus fasciatus. The sequence continues at coordinate 431,033 of KZ806950.1, forward strand.
CATGAATAAATAAATGCAATGATAAAATTGTGTTTAATCAACAATAAAAAATACATGAAAACTGAATACTGAACATACACTAGAGAAAAAAAAATATTATGAAAGTAACATACCAAATGGGGTGATGGGAGACCAAAAAAAAACTTTTTTGGTTACAAATCAGTTTTTAATTCTTCAGCTCCCAAGACCACATTTCTGACAAACATCTCCTCATATATCTTTAAAGTCCCCAAATTTTTCAATTGTAGAAGCCCATCAAAACTGATGAGGTCATGTACTTTTTTTTTTTTTTTTTTTTTTCCCAAAACAGTCCAGATTATCTTATACATGGAATCCTTGTTTTCGGTAGAGAGCTTCAGTCTTATTTTAATAATGTACAGAATCGTCCATAACTTGTATCTAGTTCTAGTCTTTCATGTTTCATGAGCAACTTTCATGTATTATTGAAAGATAATACAACTTAGAAGTATTATTGTATTGTACGGAATCAGAAATGGGAATGACTTTTAAGAGGATCTGATGCAATGTATTCTCGTCTAACATAATTGTCATCGAGAGCAGTTTAATTCTTTTAGTTTCATTTACCAGGGAAAGTATCAGTACTCAATAGCTTTTAGATGTACTGGTAGGTTCTCCACTTTGGGCAAAGTGTACCCATTAGTATGATTAAAGTTTTAAATATTTGAAGTGATGGATATAAAATAACTTTTCTTAGTCAAAAACAAAAATATTCTCTATCTTCAAAAACTTTTAATTATGCATGACATTAAAAAAAATTAACCTTAATTATAAAAATATTCTATTTAGTTTAATTTTCTTCATTAAGTTCTTGTTATNTTACACCATAAACTGTAGTGAAGAAAAATTATATAAGTTTTATTATTTAAAATAATTTAAACTTACCTGATTGTCCAGGAGGAGTATAAGTAGCACCTCCAGTAGGAAGTCTCACTAGAAGGGAGAGAACAGCGGCTCGATTACCTGAACAAGGTTCAAGTGCTATTGGACTTGGACATTCCTGCAAAAGAAACACAACAAATAACATTTATTTCACTGTTTTTTTGTTTGTTTTTTATTTAAAAAAGCTATATTCTCTTTGTGGTTACCAGAATAATCATTCATCTTATAAAATGTATAAAGGGTAGCAATTTATTAAAATAAAACAGTTAATTTAATGAAATAATTAGAACAAATAAGTAAATTATGAGACTATTATTACTTTATTCAAGCCAATAGTTAAATCTGCAAGGACCAGGATGGGAATCTACTTATGAAAAAAGTCTACAGAAACAGTGCAAATATATTTCCCCAAAAGAGTTGAAGCCACACACTACTTAGAAGTACAAATGTCTTGTTGTCCCTAAATAAATGATTTGAGATTAAATATGAAACGCAGTTTTTAGTATTTTTATTATTATTTTTTATTTATCATAAAGTACATAGGATAGGGTTATTTATGGAATAATAAATCGGGCAAATGGTCTCCTTTTCTGCACATTCGTATTCATTTGTCAAAATTTTCCAAACCGTTTCACATAAATGTGGCTGAATTTTGTTCATACAGCATTGAATCTCCTACTTCAATGTACAGGTGGTTGTGGGCTTGTTGACATAGACTTATGATTTCAAATCACCCCATAAAATAAATTTAATGAGATTCAAATACATCACATCTACATAAACTTTCAAGGAGCATAAATAGTATCTATAGAGATGAGAACCTTCAATTTATATACAAACTTAACAAATTATAGATTCGAATATGAAAATTTTCATTGAATTGTAATGCAGAATGACTTGATTAAAAATATCACTGCAGGGTGAGAATTAAAGATAAAATAAATAAATCTACATGTTATTTAAAATTCTGAAATATTTCATTAGCTGATTCCTTTTTTTTCCAACAAACTAAAATTTATACTTATAAATACTAAAAATAGCTTAAATAAATTACAAATAACTGATTTTAAAATTTAGATAAAAGGTGTTTTATACACATCTACTATTTTTNTATAAAATTCAGTTAGAAATATTCCCCAGTACTCAATGTATTTACTTTCCTCTCTAATGATTTTTATATTCAAATAAGATATGCTTTAAAAATATGTAATAAGGCTGAAAGTGGAAATAAATTTGCCAGTTTATTAAAAATGAATAATAATTATTTAAAACATGAAAGAATTCATGCTGCTAGTATTAAAGCCTTTCTGTTACCTTTCAAAACATAATATTTTCAAAATGTGGAGAAACCATTTTCATATATGGAAATCACTTGAAATTTTTTAGACACATTTCTGTAACAGGATATTTATGAATGAATTAAAAAGTTAGGAGCGAAAAGTCTTTAATTTTATTAAGTGAATACACTTAGCCAAATAAACTTTTTTTTTTTTTTTCCCTAACACTGCATTTACAAACTTAAATGAGGGAAAGATATATTTATACTCAAATATTTCTCTCAGCTGCATTGTTATTCAAAATATAAGTTTATTCAAAATAAACAAAGCTTTGAATTATATAGTAAACAGTGAGAGATTCTATATATGTTACTCTTCCATATATGTTATTATTGCAGTAATAACATTGTTCATTGTTGACTTATATCTTTATAATATTATTTTAAACTAACTTCATTTCACTGGATTTATAATCCATGTGTGAACAAGTTTTAAGGAACAATTACTCAAGTTTTTTCTTAGACCAAAACACTTATCTGTTTTAAGAGAAATTCATCAACAAGACTTTATAAAATGAAGTGCCCTATACACCAAAACATGAGAGAAATAAATATAAAATTGCACACACACACACACACACACACACAAATTTACTTTTCCCCTTATTGCTCTTTTGCATTTTAAGAGCAAATTAGTTACTTAATCTGGTTTAAGTAAAAATTTATGAAGCATAGGAAATTTATTAGAATTAATGGTCGCAGAGAAATGTTAGAATTTTCCCTCTAACACTTTATACTTGTTTATCTTAGGTTTAGATGAAATATAGCATTTATGGATGACATGAATATTCAATGGAGGTTATTATGAATTATAGAGATTTTTCTGGTCATTAATTACAGTAAATTACTCAGCAAGTTTTAACTTATATTTGACGATAACAACTACAACTGACAATTTTTCAAACTTAGATTAAAATAAAGTTATGCAATTTAGTAAACTAGTTTATTACTAAAAATCATTTTTTTAAAAAAAGGATAAATTTTAATACCTTCTTTTTTGAGAGTGTTGTGTTATCAGTAGGGGTAGTAGATTCTCTTTTTTCAATTTCAACCAACACCTGTGAAAATGGCCTACTAGCCATTTGCTCCATTTCAACGAAAAGCCTCTGTGAAAAATATGATTTTATTAATACATTAAATGGCTTCCATTATCTCATTTAAGTTTTTATATTAGAGGCAATCCAAATTTAAAATAGAATTTATGGAAATCAGAATAAAAATATATTTTATTATTTTTTTTAACTTATTAAGTTCTATAACATCTGTCCTCTTTTATGAGGTAGCCCAAGCTCAAGAAAGCAGGGTGGCCACAATCAGCAGATAATGGATTTGTACCTATAAGAACAACGAGCTGCAGATGGCAACAGGGCATTGGAGGGTGGCCAGTGGCAAGAGCATCCACACAATACTACAGAGAATAGTAGAATACTACAGAGAATTCTATGATCTCTAATCCCCCACACTAGAAATGGCCTAAAGGAAAATTTCAAATAAGAACCCGAGTGACTTGATTCGTTAGCTCTGGCAGGTTGCTCGTCTAAGGAAAGGAGACAAAGCAGAAATCATCGGCCCTTCTAGATTGAAGGTTTGCAATATTTAGCATATCTGCTGAAGAAGACGTTAGAAATAGAAAAGTTCAATACACTTAAGAAAGTGGGACATTAGTTTTGTGGATAAGAAAAATCTGCAGGAATCAAAGCTAAGGCTTGGATAAGATTGTAATAAAAGATACCAAAGTAAAAATCAAAGAAGTCATGCGGAGGTCCATACTCCATGTATGTGATTAAGAATTAAGAAACAGCTAAAGCTCTTTGAAATTGTGTACAGACATAGCAGTTGGGATCTTTAAATGATGGGCTGCACAGTTGCAATGTAAGTCCCAACCATCAATGAAAAAAGTGCCCTCAAGGACCAATAAGATGAAAACCTTGCAACAGTTCTGGAAGAAACCAAAGGGAATGATGAAGTATTTTTATTGGGAGATTTTGAGATGGGAACTGGAAAAGAAAAGCTATAGTTAGGACCTTTGAAGATACTCTGTACTGTACAACATTTGACCCAGACTCCAGAATATTTAAGAGGAGTTTGGCTTAAAAATCCTTTAAGAAAAAAAAATTAAAGAAACAGAAAGTTCAAATTCAAACGTTTTTAAACTATGACGCTGATGAATGCTGGTCCTGTTTACAATGGGGAATAAACTGTTTTGCAAAAATTTTTTTTTTCATAAAATAAAAATTATATAATTTATAATAGAACTTTAAGTATACAAAAATAGATGAATAAACAATTATATGTAATAAGGATTTTATAATATACTAAGATCTTGGAAACTGTATCTTTAAATATTTAAGAAAAATCTGGTGATTAAGCTGCAAGGTTACAAAAAAAAACTATAGTTTTAGGCCAAGCTTGTACAAAAAAAATTTGAATTTTGAAGTTGTACAGAAAAATAGCCAAGTGCTTCTATAAGAAACCTCCAGAAAAAATGAAGAATGAAAGAGAATTTGATTAATTAATTAAAGCTTAATTAATATCTATATTATTTTGATAGAGACAAGATAATGAAACTATAAATAAATAAGCATATACAACAATTGAGTATGCTGATTTTGATATTTATTTATAAAAGGCATACTTTAATCAAACAACTCAAAATAGTGAGATCAAGTACTGAAAATGATAAATTGATTAAGTAACTTAGACTTCATAAGTAAATTCATGAGGAAATGAAACAGTTTCCTTCCTATCTCTCAAAATATAACCCCTCAAAAAACTTTTAAAATAGCCTTTAAAATTATTGTAATTAAAGAAAGCATACCTGACGTCTTCTATACATATCGTATTTCTGTTTGACTTTCCAAAGAACTGCAGCAACAAGGAGAAGCAAGAGGAAGCACCTGAAACATAAGTGAATTATTGAAATAGATTTATGGGAGAATAAAATAATGAAATATGAGTGTAAACACTCACACACACTCCCTTATGCAGGTGTACATATATACACACACACACAATTTTTGAAGGAAGATTTCCCCAACTTAAGGTGAAAATGAAACTAAAATTTTTAGCCAGTAATGCTAAAAGGAGTGCACAATTAGCATTTGTTGTCAAATATTCAATAAAAGAAAAGAGGTCAATTCCACAGGTTTTAACAGGGTCATCTCAGGAGATTAGTATAAATCTATTGCCCTAAGTAGTAACAAAGCAGCTCAATTTCTATCAAATAATGCCAGGCAACTATATTAGTTAAATTTGGAATTACAATAATAAAAAAGGTATCTGATAATTTTATAGCATTCTTACAATATTACATTAATAAAAAATTTTAATTTAAANTATATATATATAAACTGTAATTTATTCTCATTTGGACTGAGAAGAAATCTATAATCTTAGAGAGAGGAAAGAACACCGTCCTTTATATTTCTTTTTTGGCAAGAATAAGTGGTTAACACAAGATGACACTGGTTACAGCCTTCTGCAGAAATAATTTAATAAATTTAATCTCTAGCATTCATATACAAAAGAAATATCTTGGAAATATTGATGTGTGAATATTGGAACACATGTTTGATAATGTAAATTCTTCCCATTAATCTAAGTTAAGAAGACAATCTTACAGTACAACTAAATGCAAGTGATTAAATATGTCTAAGAAATTAGTTAAGGGAATTGTGATGCTCGCTAAGATTAGTTCTGGCCAAAACAATAATTTTAAGAGTTTTATGCTTAAATTCTAGGACTTGATTTTTAAATCCCTTCTCTGTGACAGATTTATGACAAAATAATATAATACATAGAATACATTTCCAAAAAATTTATCTTATTAATATTGTTATTAAGAAAAATAATATAACTAATATAACTAAAATGGTAGTTAATTTTCAATTCAAATTCTGAATCCTCTCATAAATCTAACCAAGTATAACATATTTATCCAATGTTTTACATAAATTTCCTAAGTAGCAAATTTGGTTTCTTCATTCTATAACTTTCCATAATTAAAAAGCCAAAAATATTATTATACCTATATAACTTTGAAAGGAAATTTTTTTTTTTGTCTTAATATACAAATGTAGGACTACATTAAAGAGTTAAGTGTTACAAAATTAAAATAAAAAAAACTTACCAGTTTTAATTGTGATATTCATTTTAGCTGTGACGGAACACATGATGCTAAAATCAGCATCTACATCTGGCTTTGATGGGCTATTTTTGAAATTAATTTGAGTGTAATGTCGATCATCCTTTTTGGACAAATTAAAAGTGAACTGATAGTCAATGGTCAGATCATCTATGAAAATAAATAAACAGCAAAATATTAAAAATAAATAGAATAATAATATGAGTAATAATAATAAAAATTAATTTCACTGCTAGAAAAATACAGTCCTTTATTATTATTATTATTATGATACTATTATGTTAGTGAAAAATTTTGGTAACAAAACAGTGAACATACATCAAAAGGAGAAAGACAAATATAAACAAGAACATATATAAAAAATGTTGTAGACAAATGTGAGTTATTTTGTTTCACAATAATTATATTAACTTAACCTTTAGAAGCAAAAACTAAAAAGTAAAACTGAAAGAAAAAATAAAAGAAGAACAGAAAAAAAATGTTTTGACGAAAAGGTTCTTGCTCAATTAGGTCTTATTGTGACAATCTAAATAAAGCTACAAATAAACTTCTTAGACTAGAACTAGAACCAAAAAATTAAGTAAAATAAAATAACTTTGAAAATGGTAAATTGAAAGAAAGTTGATTAACTTTAAACAGTTTTATGAATCTGATTTTTTTTATTATACATTAGGTTTCTGAGCAGAGCAGAGAAATTCATAAGATCCTAGCCATGGAATAATTACAATTATTTTAGTTTTCCAAGGTCAGATATTTTGTTCTTTTGTTTCTACAAAGGTCCAGAGAGCAATGGAACTAACCTTTCTGACCCAATGGATAAAGTAAGGGCAATTGTTATTCTTTTAGTGAAGTGAGCAAAAGCTCATCAAGAAATTCGGACAAAGTAGACAAAGCACTTCCCTTTAAATAGCATAGGGAAAAAAAGAAGGATTTGAATATAGCAAAATTATTTATTCATTGCTTATTCATAATTTTTTTCATAAAATTTAAATATTCCACAGAATTTTAAGGAGTGGAACTTAGTTTTTGAGTGAGGAGAGAGAAAACAAACCAAAATATATACAGTGGTACATATATTATTGTAACAATTCTTACCTAATTGAATCTAATCTAATGTGGTATTTTACCAAAATGTAGCCATGTATGCTTTAAAAATAAACTTTTTTTAATTCTCAAGTATTATTTACTTTAAAGAGTTACAAAGAAATAATGAAGGACATGAACATGTAGGTACATGAATTTATTCATGACTTAAAAAGCTATTAGGATAAATTCACTGAGCCACAAAAATTTTTTCAACTAAGCTTCCATAGCTTAGTTAAGAGAAATAAAATATAAAAAGCAGCTTGAATTATATGATGTAGTATTTTACCAATTCAGCAATACGATAATAAAAGTTTATATATAAAAAAAAGTTAGTTCCATTTTGAGAATAACAAAGATGCTATTAATATCATTAATTTTTTTTATTTTAAAGTAAATTGAATAATTCACTCGTGGAAACTTGAATTACAGATATTAGAGCTAGACACTTTAATGGTAGTTCCAATACATGCAACCTACATTACATTATAGCAGGTAATTTGTTTATAAATATTCATAATTCCTTCTAGAGTAGCATTAAAGAAGGTAATACCTGTACAAATAAAATCTTCAAGAAATTATACTTACGAGGAAAATGTAATAAAAAACTGTTGAAGGTTGAGTTTAGGATACTGAGAAAAAGATATTTGAATCCAAAGTGGTGTTTGAAAATCATAAACATAAACAAAGAAGGTCGTTAGTGTCACATTATCAACAACACCAAAGCTATGATCATTCTTGTTGAACCTTGTACGAAAATTCGAACAATTGTGGTTGGTAACTACTGGTTTCTCAGGTTGGTTCACTGGAATTTTAAATAATTTTTAGTATTTTAAATTTATTTATATAATGAATAAAATTTATTATAATTAGACTCCCTTATGC
>KZ806950.1:439456-454172 GCA_000696205.2 Oncopeltus fasciatus
CTATTTTCTATACTATTTTTTTTTTTTTTTTTTGGTTACGCAAAATTGGTTTGCTTGTAAAAGAAGCACAAAAATAGATACATTTTTAATAATGGAAGGACTTTTGGAAATAGTTTTATTTTTTATTCATGACTTCTTATGTTTCTTTGAAAGCCATTACAAATGGGAACCGTTACTAGAATATAATACCTTGTGGAGAGAGCTGAAAAAAAGTATACATTTAGAAAATAATAACTGCTATTTGTATTAGTGGACAAACTCTTTGATTTCCACATTTATTTGACATGTTTTTGAAGTTAAATTTCTCCTTGTTAAGATCTTTCACTAATTATATTCCTTTCCTGAGATGAAAATGAAATTATTTTCTAAGCTTAAATAATCGATTTAATTGAAGCAATATAAATGTATATATATATATATATATATATAAACTGTAATTTATTCTCATTTGGACTGAGAAGAAATCTATAATCTTAGAGAGAGGAAAGAACACCGTCCTTTATATTTCTTTTTTGGCAAGAATAAGTGGTTAACACAAGATGACACTGGTTACAGCCTTCTGCAGAAATAATTTAATAAATTTAATCTCTAGCATTCATATACAAAAGAAATATCTTGGAAATATTGATGTGTGAATATTGGAACACATGTTTGATAATGTAAATTCTTCCCATTAATCTAAGTTAAGAAGACAATCTTACAGTACAACTAAATGCAAGTGATTAAATATGTCTAAGAAATTAGTTAAGGGAATTGTGATGCTCGCTAAGATTAGTTCTGGCCAAAACAATAATTTTAAGAGTTTTATGCTTAAATTCTAGGACTTGATTTTTAAATCCCTTCTCTGTGACAGATTTATGACAAAATAATATAATACATAGAATACATTTCCAAAAAATTTATCTTATTAATATTGTTATTAAGAAAAATAATATAACTAATATAACTAAAATGGTAGTTAATTTTCAATTCAAATTCTGAATCCTCTCATAAATCTAACCAAGTATAACATATTTATCCAATGTTTTACATAAATTTCCTAAGTAGCAAATTTGGTTTCTTCATTCTATAACTTTCCATAATTAAAAAGCCAAAAATATTATTATACCTATATAACTTTGAAAGGAAATTTTTTTTTTTGTCTTAATATACAAATGTAGGACTACATTAAAGAGTTAAGTGTTACAAAATTAAAATAAAAAAAACTTACCAGTTTTAATTGTGATATTCATTTTAGCTGTGACGGAACACATGATGCTAAAATCAGCATCTACATCTGGCTTTGATGGGCTATTTTTGAAATTAATTTGAGTGTAATGTCGATCATCCTTTTTGGACAAATTAAAAGTGAACTGATAGTCAATGGTCAGATCATCTATGAAAATAAATAAACAGCAAAATATTAAAAATAAATAGAATAATAATATGAGTAATAATAATAAAAACATAAAATAAATAATAATAATAACTGTAATAACTGGGTAGAAATATTAATGTAAATAATAAGAGGTCAATGATATTCTCAAAAAAATGAGTTATTGATTCAATGTAAAAAAAAATGTCCTTTTAAATATTCAATCTCCTATGATGACTTAATAATGTAAAGTAAATGTTATAAACCATCTTTAATCATCTGAATAATGATATTTTGATTGAATAAAATTACTATTATTTATATTTATATAAAATCTAGAGTTCGCCAATATAATTATCCAACACACTAGCGAGAGTTTAACCTATGAATACATCATCTTATGCTAGAAGGAGCTGACATTGTCTAGCTATTTATCGAATCTTTATTATTTACTTTTAATTTTCATTTATGTATTTGCCTTTCTAGTAGGTTAGACTCTCGCTAGTGTGTTAGGAATTTAATAAGTTATCTAGCTCGTCCCGGTGGTGCAATGGATAGCATACCGGCCCAGAAAGCAGGAGATCCAGGTTCGAGTCCTGGCTGGGACAGATAGAGTTTTTATTCTATTCCCTCGCATTAATTGTTTAAAATTTATGTGGGATGATACACCACAACTAAATTAATATTTTAAATATTTTATTTTGGTTGTGGTTTTTTATGCTTAGCATACTAGGCCCGGATAGCAAGAGATCCAGGTTCGATTCCTGGCAAGGACGGATAGATTTTTTTATTCTGTTCCCTCTCATGAATTATTTATAATTTACGTGGGATAAAAAACCACAACCAAAATAAAATATTTAAAAATTAAAATTTAATAAAATAAATGACGAGAGCCGACAAAATGTATGACAATGTCGGCTACTTCGAGTTTAAGACGAAGTTCTCGTCTTTCTCGTAAGTTAGGCTCACGCTAGTGAAGAGGGAATAGAGTGAGATATCTAGCCTGTCCTTGTGGTGTAACGGTTAGCATACTAGGCCCGGATAGCAAGAGATCCAGGTTCGATTCCTGGTGAGGACAGATAGATTTTTTTATTCTGTTCCCTCTCATGAATTATTTCTAAATTAATATTTGTTAATATATTTTGTCCAGCCCCATCTGAAGTACACAGCACTCTAATATGAAATGTAAACTGAATCTGATAAGCAGCTGAAAATATTTTTTTTTTTTAATTTATGTTTCCCTCTGAATTACCATTATTTTTTGCCCCATTTTGCCCAATCACTATAAAAGAGATTCTCTCAGCTTCCTCTAAGTTGTTTATATATCATAATTCAATGTGATTTATCAAAAAGTGGAAACTTTAGAAGTTATACAAAAATATTGGTTTACTCACAAATCCATGCAACCCTTTCACAGACATTATAGTGAAGGTAACAAAAATTTAGTTCAAGGGATTCAAAAGGTAAAACTCTAAAAAAAATTACTTAAATTTTCTTCATTAATACTATTTACATTATAAACAGTAAAGTAAAGTAAAAAAAGAAAAGAAAAAAGAAGATATTCAATCTCCACTGCAGATTAGATAGTTAAATGTAACAAGACAAAAACACCTATTAGTAACAAATACTATGTATTTAATTTAATCTTAAATTGTAATTTTAAGTAAATTTTTTCAAAAATTTAATTGTTTTCAAATACCTATATATGCCCAAATACTAATAATCACAAATGACATTAAACTGTCATTCCTATGTCATTTAAGATATATAGGCATGATCAGTTAGAGTGAAAGAATTATTATAATTGTCAAAAAGGTTGCAAACATTCAAAAGTTTCACAATTGAAATTCAATACTAAGGATAGATCAGGTTCATTCAGGGTTTTAGCTGAACCTTGTGGATTGCCAATGAGTTGTGCCTAGAATATTTCTGAACCCATTAATACTATTTTGTTAAAAACTATTGACAGTTTTGAATAAGCTTGTTTGTAAAAGGTAAAAGTTCATCAATCCAATCTTGTCATGTAAGTTATACCTATTACTATTTCTGCAAGTTCTATTTATAAAGTACCTGTCAGCATAGACAATGTAAAATATCACAAAAAAAGGTACCATCTTCTGAAAAAACAATCTTAATGATAATTGTCAAAGATATTTACCAATAATAAATGGAAGTAAGAGGGAGGTGAAATTTAACTAATGAAGATATCCCAGGTAACATCACTAGTGAAATAGGAAATACATAAAGGGCAATACAACTATTGTATTTTTATTTGAGTGAAATAAATATAAATAACAAAACAACAGTATATTTTAAAAAATACAATAAATGAGTGATAGTGAACCAGAACAAGTTCAGGGAGCATGAGAGTGACACAAAGCAATTAAACTTGCTTTTTCACAATAATATTTTGCATCCTGTTAATATAAATTTTTAAAATATTCGACATAAATTAGGATTAACAAGCAGTTCACACTATAATTAACTCCCAATGAATAGAGTTGGAGATAAATGTAGGAGCAAAGCAAATTTATGAATTTAATGAATACCATTTTTGACTCCAATTCTGATATCACTAAATTAATAAGCTGGCATTTTGTTGTGAGTAATTTTGGAATTTAGCCTTCTATTGAAAGTGAGGTTTTTGTTGAAGTAATATAATTTTATTTTAAACTGAAAGATAAACATTTTGATATATTTCATATTGAATGAAAGCTTAATAGTTTATCCCAATTCTCTTCTATAGATAAATAAAATGGTGGCACAATTCATTAGAGGATATGAACCAGTTAAAAACTACTGGCACATATTTTATTTAGAATGGTATTTTTTTTTGCTGGTAGGAAGTTCAAATTATAGAGGCATCAAGAAAAAATCTCATCTTAGCACAATTTTAAAAAAAATGAATGCTCAGCGCTCTAAAGATCTTGAAAGCTCTCAGTATTAATAAAAGAAGTAGTTTTCCCTGACAGTTATTCATTATTTAATTTTTTTTTTAAGTTTGACATATGTAAAACAGTATATTTATATTCCTTTTTACTTACAAAAACAAGATCCATGATTAGTTGGATCTCCATGGTAGTGGTTTTGTGTATCACACTTTTCACAGTGGTCTCCAATTATTCCTTTAGTTGTACAATGGCATTTTCCTGTTTCAGGAATGCATAGAGTTCCATGGTTATTGCATTCACACCCTGAAAAAAAAAAGTAATAATAATAATCTCAGAAATTATGAGCTATAACATATTAGTAAAATTACATTTTATTAAAAATAAATTTGAAAGAGAGAAAGTTACTTTATAAAACAGTTTTACTAATTAACTCAAGATGGTGGAACAGCTAAGGTAATAGATATTTTTTAAATAATGATTTTAGTTGTGGTGTTTAATCCCACGTTAAATTTTATACAAGAAATGCAAGGGAGTTATAATAGTAATATAAAAATCTTACTACCTCAGTCGGTAGTAGTGGTTAGCATACTTGACTTGCCCAGGAAGCAGGAGACACGGGAGTCCCGGCTGAGGTAGTAAGATGTTTTTAATCTAACTCCCTTATATTTCTTTTCTACAGTAATAGACTTCAAGTATTAAGAATGGTGGATTGTTTCAGAAGTTGGCAGGAAAAGCTACATAGAGCCTCCTGATAAAATGTAGCTTGACTAACACACACACAAATTATTTATTTATTATTTATCAGCTCAAAACAATGATTTCTACACATTCTATTTCTTCATGGGCTTTTAGTACCATACAAGCAAATTTGCATTCAAATCCAACTCTTGTGCAGTTATTTAGCAAGCAGCCAGCTTGTACAATGAGCTGGACTCATGATGACTAACTGCTTTCAAATGTAACTCAGTTGACCAAGTACTGAGTAGATAAAATTTGATATCTTGATTAAAAATTTCCTCTGCATGAAAATAAATATTTCCGTGTATTTTTGTGTTTCTAAGTGTTATATTACCAACGTATTATTCAATATATTTAAATCACATCTTTCTAAATTTCATTTTTAGTTCAAATAGTTCTATGAAAGTCACATTGGTATGAAAATCTCAAACTAAAATTTCATTCTTTAGAGTAAATATTAACCTACATTCAAATGGAGAGTTTTTGACCGCAGAAATTATTAGTAGATGTTTTTGTTGGGGTTTGGCATCATTATCTATTGACACATAATTGTTCTTTTTTTTTCCTGAAATAATGCTATTATAGTATTGGAAATAAAGCTGGGGAAGTTTTTGTATTAAAATGCATTGGAGCTAAATAAATATTTGTCAAAATTAATTTTCCAATATCAAAAATAGTTTTTTAATTTGCCAATTTCATATTATATTTTAAAACCTAGTATGTAATTAATATCAATAAATATGTAATGAAAAATGTATTTGTTTAGTAAAAAATACTAAATTCCATGTCATGGAAATGTGAACTTAGGGACAGGACGTCCTCTCTCGTCTTCATGATAGGCAGCCCTGAAGATGGCTTACGATGTAAGCCAAAACAATGGCAGATAATCTTTAAAAAAATACACTTTAAAAAAAAAATTTTTTTTTGGATCTACCTTGACCGAGTCCCAACTAAAATCATCCAATAATAATATCTACGGTCAAAAAACTCTCCATTTGGACATTGATTAGAATTCTCACTAATAGTTCCTAATACCTAAAATTCTTAATTCAGTAATTAGAAATATTAAGAAGGGAATAAATAAATTTTATCACTATAATAAATATTTTTATTTAAATCAATAATAAAATTAATCCATGTTCATTGTCAAATGTTATATTTCTTAATGTTGTTTTACAAGGCATGTGCTCAAAAAATATCTTTATGAGTATGATTCATAAATAGTGAATTAAGAGAAAATATATTAATTATATTTGTTCATGTAGGCTTCGTCGGTCGTCAGATGTATTTACCATTTCATCTTCCGGGTTGGACCGAGTCAAATTGTTCTTATTTGCCGAGCTTTCGCACATCATGTGATGGCTTCTTCAGGGCTGAAAAGAGAATGAGAGTTGTAGAGAGATTTTTAAAAAATCCAGATGGTATATATTTACCATGTTTTATACACCAGGTGGTGTATAATCCCGGCGCGGTCTTGTCCTTGGGCGAAGTCTGCCTTCCCATTGGTTGATACTGTGTTCTGGTGGCTGGTCTCTGGAGTAGTCAGGTAGCTGGTCACTGATTGGTTGGATCCTCTTGTCAATTAGCGCTAATTGACAAGAGGATCCAACCAATCAGTGACCAGCTACCTGACTACTCCAGAGACCAGCCACCAGAACACAGTATCAACCAATGGGAAGGCAGACTTCGCCCAAGGACAAGACCGCGCCGGGATTATACACCACCTGGTGTATAAAACATGGTAAATATATACCATCTGGATTTTTTAAAAATCTCTCTACAACTCTCATTCTCTTTTCAGCCCTGAAGAAGCCATCACATGATGTGCGAAAGCTCGGCAAATAAGAACAATTTGACTCGGTCCAACCCGGAAGATGAAATGGTAAATTAATTATATTTGTTCTAGAAGTAGAAAACACATGAAGATAATGCAGACTGCAATTTTTTCCAGAACAGCAATCTAGCTTTGGATAACAAGGACCAATGAAGGCTTAAAAGACAGTTTTTTCACTTTGTTGGGCATGATAATTACTAAGAAATACATACAAATAATTTTCTTCAGCAAAAACTTGAAACAGTCTACATTTATAGAATTACAGCTTGTATTAGCCAATATCAAAGGAATTTTTCATTACAACTTTGCTGTCACCAATTAATTTTACTGAAGATCTTCAACTTTTTTATTTATTTTTTTTTTAAGGCATTATTAAATGAATGAAATAAAAATTATTATTAAGCTAAATTATTTTTAGCCTTGTTAAGTGTTTCCAGGGATATAATGAAATTTTTTACTTAAATTGAAAATAGTTCAGGAGTTAAAAACTCCTACAAGTCAAAAACCTTTATTATGATACCCCACATAATTAAAAAAAAATATTATTGAGGTTATTTTATAGAAAAAAAAATACTGCAGAGTGGGTTTCAGAAATGTAAAAATAAACATTTTGACCCACAAAATTCTGGTAACAACTTGATTTTTTATGCTAGTCCCAAAAATCTCTATACAGTTTTTCGGTTAGCTGGCTGAAGCCTCAGGAAAGTAATCTTATCACAATAGCCAGCAGGAATTTTTCAGGAAGCACTTTAAGCCAGAATGAGGAGTCTTTGAGCTGCTAAAACTGTAAATCTATTTTTATTATATAAATATAACTGTTTGTTCATATATTTGTCCTCTATTATTACTTCTTGATGGCATTTGTATTTTCCAGTGGTACCATTTTATTGAAATATACACTGCCGGACAAAATTAAAGAATCACTTCAATATTTTGAAATTACTGAACTGTATAGGGTATTTTTGAAAATATTATTTTTTCTTTGGAAGTCACACTTTATTATAAGGGTAATAAAAAAATAAAAAATTATTTTCTAGAAATTCTTAATAGGAAAACAAATCAAAAAATAAAAATGTCCTACAGTCTCAAAATGAAAAAGTAAATCTTTGAAATTAAATGAAATAACAAAACTGAATAAAGAGGAAGAATACGAGGAAAATGATCAATAATTATTGATCAATTATAATTGGTATTCCCACCTCTAGCTCTGATAATTGCTTCTATTCTCCTGCCCATTCCAGAGACCAGGGCTCTTACATGTTGTTCTGGGATGTTGTTCCACTCTTCCACTAACATTTCCCTTAAATCTGCCAAATTTTGTGGGTCTCGGGCGCGGACATGTCTTCCAAGCATGTCCCACACATGCTCTATTGGGTTCATATCTGGACTTCTGGGTGGCCAAACCATAACGTCAATGTCTTCTTGTCTGAGGAAATTTTGCACTGATCGAGCAACGTGAGGTCGGGCATTATCGTGCATAAAAATAGTTACCTGCGATATTTCTGGCGAAAGGTATTACATGTGGCTCAAGTACCTCCCTAATGTACCTGTCAGCAGTTATAGAGCCACGGTTCATAAGAACCATGTACGGGAGTTTAAATTTATGCCCCCCCACACCATCACTGACCCACCACCAAACGCAACCCTTGGAGAAAAAGTGCGTGGAACATACCTCTCTCCCGCCTTCTCCATACCTTTTCCCGTCCATCTGGAGATCGGAGACAGAATCTTGACTCATTGCTGAATTATACGAGGCTCCAATCTTCCTGAGTCCAGTTTAGGTGCTCCCAAGCAAACCCTGGAGAGAAGAGGTCCAGTAGCTGAAGAATGGGAGGTCAATCCATAATCGTTGAGTCGTCTTCTCAAGGTTCGCTCTGAAATTTGCGCATTCCTGAACCTCTGGAGGAGACCCTGCAGACTGTTACCAGTTGATCGGCGATCCCGAAGAGCATGCAGTTGCAAAAATCTCTCGTCACCGTGGGAAGTTGACCTCGGACGGCCTTGTCCGACTCTTCTTGTATGTCCTCCAGTTCGACAGTGCCCCTATTAAGCACCCTGGACACTACGGATTGTGACCGCTGGAGCCGTTGCGCAATATGCCTTTGAGAAAACCCTTCTTCACTCAAAGCAACAGCACTCATTGATTCCTCTTCTGTTGGCCATCACAATGTTCTTACTAATCTCACAAGTAAAAACTAAAGTATCTTAAATGTTAGAAAATCTTCAATAAGATGAATCTTTGCTAACAACTAACCATTTACTGATAGGAAGAAAGAAAAGAAGTGGATTAACTGACCCTTTTCTCCATAAACGGGTGGGAATATAAACAGGTACAGGATTAACTGGATAAGATACAACACAAAGTCCAGTCTGGGGCAATGGAATTTTTATTTTTATCTCTTATGTAATAATAATATAAATATTTGTAAGTGATCCTTTAATTTTGTCCGGCAGTGTAATAGTCTTAAAGAAGAGTTGGTGCTTTGTATACTGAGTTTTAACAAGAGTTATTTTATGGAAGCATTTGCATGTGATTGCATAAAACTATAAGTATTTCATAAGAATCAAGTATTAAGAAATATCCTGATTGTGCTATTAAGATTATGCAAATAAGCTAAAAGATACTGACACAAGACAGTATTATAAAATTAAGATGTTGTACTCACGAGAGCAGTTACCACCATTGACAGGATTTCCATAATAACCAGGAATACAAGTTTCACAATGTTCTCCAGTAGTTAGATTACCACAAGGCTGAACACAGACACTGCTGTTATTAATACAAGTGCTATGGCCATTGCATTGACAGCCTGAAATAAAAGAAAAAATAAATAAATGGTACAGATCAGAAAGAAGATGCAAGCCTTGCAAATTACTTTATCTGTAATTATTTCCTAATTTTTATATTAACCAACTCATCTTTTTTTTATATTTGACTAAAAAAAGTTCTGAAGCACAGACTAAATGGTTAGTCCCATCCTAAAATTGAAAATGTCTATTGCTGTTTTTTCTGGATGTTAAAAAAGATTGTTGGATCCACGAGTTGATTGGGCTTTTTATAGATTTTACCGAGTGATTTCATTTTTTACCTTTAACTATTTCTTAATTAATTAAAGGCAAATTAATTTTAATACATGAGCTAAAATATCACAATAAAATAAAATACTTATGGATTTTAAAAATTTAGAAAACTCTAAAAGAATATGTAATTTGAAATATACTTAACATAATTTTATATACTTACAATACACCTTCCAGGGAATGGGGCTACAGACACTAATTCAATTCCAGCAGGAAAAATGTGGAGGAATTAATAGACACAATATCATTGAATGATATTTGATGATATTTCTGAAAAATGATAGTGTGGAGTCCACTTAAATCTCACTCCCTTGCATTTCTTGTTTAAAATTTAATGTGGGCTTGAGGTCTGGTCCTTGGGCGAAGCCTGCCTTCCCATTGGTTGAATAACATTGAAGAACACAGTATCAACCAATGGGAAGGCAGACTTCGCCCAAGGACCAGACCGCGCCGGGATTATACACCACCTGGTATATAAAACATGGTAATTATATGCCACCTGGATTTTTAAATCTCTCTTTTACAACTCTCATTCTCTTTTCAGCCCTGAAGAAACCATCACATGATGTGCGAAAGCTCGGCAAATATCAAAAACTTGACACGGTCCAACCCAGAAGAAGAAACGGTGGTAAATATATTGTTTGTGGCTTTCAACTCAAGTAACATATTCTTGCAGTAAATGTTGACTTTAAAACTGCCTCTGATAGAACATTCATGAAATTTGTCCTAAATAAGATCCTAAAAATAATATATAAACAGAAAAATATGCCAATCTTTAAAATATAATAGAAAAAGGAGATAACAGGATTATGTTGTTGAATTGGCTTAGAGGAAACACATGGAGTGACTCTCAGTACGTAATTAATCTTGCACTTAGACTCATGTTTATTCAGTTTTAGAATATGGGTCTGGCATCATTTGTACTGTTGCAGTTGCATTCCTAGAAAATCAATAGAACAAAGCCCTCCACTCAATCTTAAGTGCACTGATCTAAACCTATGTCGAAGCTGTAGAAATTGTATATCACTGTAGAGCCCCTTTCTAAGTGGTGTGAGCAAGCTGCAGTGTGCCTTCAAGAGCAAGTGCGATGATAAGGGTTTTGGAAAATTACAAAAACTCAATTCAATGTCTCAACACACAATAACCATTTTTGCTAAAAGCTTGAAATAAGAGTGTTTCGGCTGCTCAATTATTATTGAAAATTAAAACAATCATTTATTCTCTAATAGTTTTCTTAGATGAAATCAAAAACAAATTTTGTTTAATTTAAATAAATTCCAGTTGTAATCTTTATTCTTTTCTTTAAGAGTGATAAAAAATTGTAACTAGTATTGTTTACATTTAGCCGGTACACCTGTTTACCTTTGGCCTAAAAATGAGTGAAAAGTCGATGGACAATCGGCTGTCGTCTCGAACACATCTATTCAGTAATACAGTTGAGTCCATATTATATTTTACTCCAGTTTCAACCAAAGTGAAAATTTATTTTCAATCTCTCATTAATCATAATTATTATGATTAATTTTCTTATCAAACTATCAGTTATCGGCAGTTTGGAGACCATTCTCTCCTTTCTATTATCATCTGGATGAACTACAATATTTTTTCTACGGAATTGAACAAGAGGGAAGCCTTTCCACCATTTACATCTTGAAGAGTATCATTTTCTACCTACTACTGGCAGGCAAAATACCTCCACAGCCCGTGGTGCTTAACACGTTCACCAATTTGCGTCATTTGATTTACCTAGGGTATTTAGACTTTTTTTTTTTTAATTGTGCAAATTAATAAATTCCTTATAATGAGCTATTAACAAAGGTTATTAATTTATATCACTTTCTAATTATAAGAATATTATTCTTATAACATTTTCATTTTCAAATTTCAATCAGTTAGAATAAGTCATTATTTGATTACTAGCTATAATAATAATTTTTTCATTTGTTTTGGAAGTAAACCTGAATGGTTTTATAATTGAAAGATTTTAATTTTAATTTAGTTTTGTTAAACAGAATTAGTTTAAGGTAGTTTTATTGTTTGATAATAAGTCCTTTCAGGTTTTTTCTTGAGCTAGATTCAATCAAATGAAACCGTGGTATTTGATATTTTATGTGATTAGTTTAAAATAATTAATTCATCTAAAATTACAAGATTAAATGAGTTTTGTTATAAAAATTTACATTGACTTTAATTTGAATTTTTTATATTAACTATAATTATATATCAATATGATTCAATTGATACTGTTTGCAATAGGAATAAAAAACAATTAAGTTTTCACATAAATTCTCAATTTCAGTAGATTATAAATTCTTTATAATGAGTATACTGAAACAAAATTAAATAAACAATGAATTGTTATTGTATAAATGACTGGGCAGTTAACAGAAAAAATATATTTTGTAAGTGAATAAAAGTCCGAACAAAACTCACTTGGGCACTGGGTGAAGTACCAATGATTTTTCAAACAATTCGCAGGTGGATTATTTCCTCCTTGTAAACAAACCCCTTTACCTGGAAGAAGATAACATATCATTAACTTAAAAGAAAAAAAATAACATTCAGTTGACACTAAAGAAAAAACAAATTGTGGGATTCGCTATAGTGAGTCTATAACACAGTTCTAGTTTTTTTTAAATATCAATTTATACATAATCAATAACAAAAGATAAATTTACATTTTGACAATTGTGAAAAAGAGACAACTCCCTTGGCCAAAGGATATTTCTTCTTATATAGTAGATCCTCCAAAGATTATTTTATTTATGAACTAATAAAAGATAATTAATTTAATTCATTCTGTATTGACTCAAGAACAATTACCTGTGCCAGTACCATCATCACACCAGCCACATTCGGGGGCATCCCTGCATTCAGAGCACCACTTATGTGACATACAAGCAGATTCACCTATAAATTAAAATACTCAATTAGTTTTACTATATATATAAATAATAATTTGAATTTTTACCCAAATCTAATTTAGAATTTATTAATATTTAGGATATATCCTTTCCAGCCAAAAATAAAATAAATAAAAAATTCAAAATGATCTCTTACCCCTCTTCTGTCTCTCTTTCTTTTTTTAAAAATTATATTAATAACAACAGCACTGGGCATGCAAATTACATGTATAATTATGCATTGTATATATTTAGACCGGATTAAATATATAGACTAGTCTTCTATACTAAATTACCAGGTTGTTTTGTATGTTTTGCTATTTGATAAGAGAGGGCATTGCTACTAGACTAAATTTCTTTGTTATTTTGGTCAACTCTTCATATGAATGTAGAGTAAAATCAATTCACATATGACTTCGTATGGGAAATCAATCTGTTAATTGATCCTTTGTTTATGAGCCATTTAGTATCTATGAGTGATAGTATTTTTTTACAAAGGAAAAAATCAATTATTGGGCAGTGATTGAATTTTTATTTTTGGATGTTTCAAAAGTGTAAAAGGGCTCTTGGCCTTCAGTTAGTACAGAAGAAAGATGGGTTGCTGAATTTAAACGTGGTCCTCAAGCCTTGAAGATGATCCACGTCAAGGACTTCCATAAACAGTAACAACACCAGAAACAAAACAAAAAGAAAAATACAGGATATCATACTGTAAAATTGTCGAGTGACTGAAAGAGATTTAGTAGAAGCCATAGGTATCTAACTGGGTAGTGTAAACAATATTTTGACTGAAATATTGAGTTTCAGAATGCTAAGTGCACAATGGGTACTGCATGGACAATAACATATTCGAATAACTTTCTCAGCAACATTTAGAGAATTTTTGAAAGGATAAAGTGGATTTTATTTTGATCCACTTTATCCTTTCAATCCAATCTGATTGATTCATCACTATGGATAGGGTCTATCAACATGATCCTGAATCAAAACAAGTGGCTAAAGAATGATTTGATCTTGGTTCTTTAGCTCCAAAATGAGTTCTTATTCAGAAATCGACCAAGGTGTTAGCATCAATTTTTTGGGATGTGAAAGGATTTTTTTTTTTTTTTTTTTTTTGGATTACTTGCAAACTGATAAAACAATAATTTTTTTTTCTTTTTTTTGGCGCATGGACTGCCAGGGTCATTAGCGCATATTATGGTTATCAATCTAACTTGATTAAATCAGATTTCTAATAACAATAAATTCTTAAAACTATTGTAACCTTTTAGACCAGCTGAAAGAAAAAAAATAGTGAGAAAAGACCCGGTTTGCAGAACTGACTATAGAAGAAAAATAAGAAGAATAAGAAAAACATTATTAGATACAATATAAAAAAAGTTCTTCATTTTATAATAATGGGTTAGTAAAAAATATTCACTATGCTTTCAGAAAAATGAGATTTAATAAATTCAAATATTCTCCACTTAATTATTGAAGGTTAAATTTGAAATTGTAGAAATGTGAGATTAATGAACAGGAAAAGTGAAGATAGTAAAGCTTCTTGCAAGCAATTACCTCCTTTGCTGGCTTTATTACAACAAAATAAAATTAAGAATAAATTCATTTTCTCTTTTACTGAGTCTCTAATACTTGTTCCAGTTCAACCAGGATGGCATTTTTTAGCCAATTGGCATTAATCTGATTTTTTTAAAGTTGAGTGCTACAATTTTTACTTTTTCACCATTGATATGATTATTATGATGTATGAAACTCAAAATCTACATAATTTCAATTGAGGACAAAGAAGTTCTTCCACTTAAAATAATTTATTTATTATAAGTCTTTTTAATCTAACAATTATTTTCACCATTATCCGACTTATCCCCTGTTTCATTCAGTGAAAACTCACTAAAATCATTGGAAAAAAAAAAAA
>KZ806950.1:463429-488429 GCA_000696205.2 Oncopeltus fasciatus
GTGGGGTAGGAGTTCCCAACCAAGCGAAGAAATCGTTTCCTTAGTCAATCTGGCTGAATGTGCAGGAGCGTTATCATGCTGAAGAATGACTTTGGCGTGCATTTTGCATTTATAAGAAGGAACTACCGATGGATTTTTTTCTTTTTCTGACATGAGGCTATGTATTTAACAAAGTATCTCATAAAGGTGATAAATGAACAGTTGATTTGATATGATTAATAAAGTTATTAAAAGTGCCAGTAATTATTTTTCTAAAGCTTATGGAACATTTCACGAGATGCCCATTTTCATAGAGGTTTAGTTTTCTTAAATTTCGCCGAATCTTTCTTATTATACCATTAAAAAAGAAAAAAAATTTATAAATATATATAATGCAAAATAAAACATATTTTGTTCTCAAAAGAATTTATAAATTTACTTGTTTTAAATTGAAATCTTTTAAATGTATTCTATTGTAAAATATTAAAATAATTACTTTAAATTCAGTAATTTAATAAAATTACTGCATAACTAATAAAGCTAAGAAAAAAGTTTCTTTATTTTATTTTTTAATGTATTTCATGAGAATTATGAAACCTCCAAAGTTTAAAAAGTTCATTGTGAAAATTTTTTTCAATAATCAAAAATACATCCTTGTTTCTTGATTCTATATGATCTTGTGTGTTTAACATATTTTTTCTTAATTTTCTGAGCTATTTTCTCAGAAATGTTTTTGGTGGTACGTTTGTACACCTGCAATAATTATAAGCTTCTGTCCAGCTATTTCATAAGTGTTCAATCTCACAAATCTAGTGTGTCATTAATAAGTTAGCTAGGTTGCATCTATCCAGTCCTGAATAAATTTTTTATATATCTACATTTAATAAGTTCATCATATAGTGAATCTTAATTTTTATTTTTGAATTCCCTAAGTAACTTATCTATGGCTGTAGTATTAAACTAATCATTATAGTAGTAATGTGATTAATCTGTAGCTCATTGTCATAGTTGCTATATGAAAGTGAATGGGCTTTTGGGATGGAGTGTCAAGTGTCTAAGAGAGAATGTGTTGTAGAGGGTGATTTAACAAAAAATGTTTAGTGGTATTGGTAAATTATGATTTTCTAATTCCAATATGTCAGTTTGTCACCAATTTTTCTAATGATTATGTCCAGATAGTTTCTATCAGAACAAAATAAAGAACTAAGTGAATTCCTCAGCAAAATATTTCTCGGATCAATTAACAAATCAGTGTTTAGTTTCATTACCATAAAGTAAATAATATGCTTGCTGCTCCAGAGTCCGCTTTTTTTGAAATAATAAAACCAAAATTGGTATTTAGCATCTTTAAGAAGGAAGGGGGTTTTCAGAGATACCAAAATCGTTAGATCTTTGATTTTTATTGTTTTTATTAGCATTATAAAACAATAGAACATAATAGGTAATTTTATACCCTTTTTTTTAAAAATATTAAGTGTTAAATAAAGAAGGGAATAAATGTTAGTAAATATAAATATAAGTGGGCTAACAACCTGTATATTGCAAATAGAGATTAAGGAGTTCTGCCATTGGGCAGCTTCTCCATCAAGTGAAGTACACACTAAGTTCTTTCTTATTTTTCTGTGTTTTTTATTTTAAATATTTTTATTTATTTATTTTTATNTGCACTCTTTCCTCTTCATATTTTTATTATATATATATATATATATATATATATATATTATTATTATTATTTTTTACTTAATTATCATTTTTTAATTAATTTTTACTGTGACTATTAACCAGCACATTACTATATACAAAACATGTAGAAAGTAATAAATAATAAAGTTGGGAAAAAAAAATAAAAAAAAAAAAATAAGTGGGCTATTTTTTTACATTATGCAACTCTAGCATGAGGAACTTTCTGCATTTAAAAGCAACGCATTGGATTTATGAATTTCATTAAGAAAAATAATTGATTGTGACTTCAAGAACATTAAATTAATATTTATGGCTTGGGTAAACTTCCACTCCTTATTGTTAAATTTTGCTGTGCAACTTCTAAAATATGTACCTTATATTAATCTCTAGTACCAAGTGAGTGTCCCTTGACCTTAGTCACAGGGAACTGAAGGCTTAAGGAGATGAGTAATGTCAATCCAATTCTAAGCAAGCGGATGTATGTCAGGAAAAAGGACTCGATGAATGGCACTGATTGATCAATCAATTGAATTAACAGGCTAAACCACTGGTCCCTACCAATAACCAATTGATACCAAGGAGGTACAACAGTTATAACTACTACAATGGTTTAAAATATAAGCCAAAAAACTGACAAAAATATATGATTCTTGCTTTTTCAAGTCTTTTATTTCCTCCAATATCTGAGACATAAGCCCCGATAAAATTGTTTTATTAGTTCATTTAAATTTGAAAATGAAAATTTTCTAAAGGAAAAGATTGAAGACATTAAGGGATACATCAGAACTACATTGTCTACCCACTTTATCAATAGCTCTTATAAGGGTCAAAATAGAAAAACTTAAAACACAGAATTAGGAAGATATTTCAGTAATAAACATAAAAATTTAAGATAAATACTCTCTCATTTTTATTTATGATAAAAAGAAAACATTGAATAAGCCTTAAATGTATGTTAGTGAATAACTAAATATATCTAGCAACCTTTTCTAAAATTACCCTTAAATAACTTACCAAAATGATATTCTTGAACTGAATTTAAATAACCATAAGTAGGCGAATGGCCAAATATTACTATCATCATTTCAATATTTCGTTTATTAGTGACTAGTGTAGCAGTATGACCAGCTGATTTTAGAGGACCTAAAATAAAGATTCAAGAAAAATAAAATAATTAGGGAGTTTTATTTTTTATCTAAGTGTGAATCAGAAGTCTGAAATATTTTTTAAAGACATGAAAATCAATTAATGCAATAATAGTATAACTGAGAAAAATTTCTTAAACTTATTTTCATATAAAAATACAAACAAAAAAAGTATTAGATGGTATGATTTATTATGGATGTAACTAGTAAATAATAGTATTTAAGTTATACACCTATTTGGAGCAAGAAAACTAAGTATTAATTTAGAATAAATTTAACATAATTTTTATAAAACAAACAAAAATTTCCCAAAGTATAACTTTTTAAAATTAAGACAAGAGGAATATTTAATTCAAGTTCTTAAAAAAGGGATTCTAATGAAACATTACTTTCTCAATGAAGAAGGTAGGTTACCTCAAACATATTGCTAAATGAATAAATTTGTTAAAAATTAACACATAAAAATACATAAAACGTTATTATAAATTAAGGCTTAAAATATTATGATAAATTAAGGAAGGAATTAAACATTTATTTCTTTAATAATAACTTAATTATGGATATTGGTTTAAATATTTGTTGAATAAGAAACACCAATTAAAATAGAAGTTTCAGTCAACAAATAATTTCTATTGAAATTAACTAGAATTCAAAACTAATATATTCAAAATGAAATATTGCACATAATGAATAATTANTTTTGCATAACTTAAGGTCCAGAGTTCTGCTCTGAAAAAGAAAAGAAAGGTACTAATCATTTCAAGGAAGAACAATTAAGTAATCCATACACACTTACAACAATGCGCGCGCATGCACACACACACACTTTAAAAAAATGTGTTTTAAAGAAAAAACCATTAAAAAAGACAAGAAAAAGAAAAACAAGAAAAGAAAAGTGATTAAGTAACTCCAATATTTACTTACCACATAATGAGCTTGAGTTACAAGGCTCAGCTCTTACAGTAATATTTTCCCATGATTTAGCACTGACATCAAATGCCCAGAGTTCATTGCAGACGATGCCCCCAGCCTTCACACCCCCATAAATATAGATTTTGTCCTAAACCATAATTAAAAACTGTTGAAACATAGTGTAGTAATGATAAAATTAATGAAATCAGGGAAATAAATTTATACATAAATGGTGACTAGCTTGAAAAATCAAGCTGAAAATATTAAATAAAAATGAAATGAGATATGAAGCTTAAGAAATTAGTTAAATATATACTTGAAAGTTGGGTATTTTCAGAAAATTGCCTTCTTTAAGTTGAACTCACTGCACACAATGAGCACTTTAACTCTTAATTAGTAAATAATTAGACTTCATGCTGGTAAAGTGGAAGGCAAATTTCTGGAGCCTCAAAAACTTTTTCTCTCCTTTACATCCATTTTTTTTTATAGTTCTCTTCACTACAAAAGGGAAGTCCTTAGACAGATTCACTTTTGAATACTACTGAAATTCAAGAGGGAAATGTTAAGTAAGTCAACAATAAGTAAAAATTATAAACTTTAGCTCACTTATATGACCAGTAAAACTTGAAAAACCAGAAAAAATATTTTCATTACAGATAGTAATAAATATTTAATTTCTTTAAGTTGATATAATTCTTACTTTTCTTTAAGTAAGATCTTGTTGGAATAAAACTAATTTTCTGTTGATAAAAGCAGGATAACACTCAGATAAATTTACCTACAATCTTTCGAGTGGTTCAGAATTTATAGAGCATCCATTAAATTTTTAATGTATAATACTTTTAAAATTACAAAAAAACAAAAACGCAAGGCATGGATTTTTTCAAATGAAGCCCCTTCCAGCAACCGGAAAGCAGTTTGACCGAGATCTAGCCATTGCTTGCAGGCATTTAGATTTTGCCAGTAAAGAAAATTTTTGTCACAGGTGATAATCTTCCTGTAAAATTTTATATCAAAAGAATTCAATAAATATTTTTTCTGACCTCCAAGCTGTTTGCTGAGGAGTAAGTTCCCGAGGCTCCAGTTTACTGCTTTTTACTCTCCCTTTGGAGAGTAGATGGTGAATAACATTATCTTTCGATACAAAACACTCCCTGGCAAGTTTTTGAGTACTTATGGACGAATTTGACTTAAAAGCTTTCTGCAGCTTTTATTATAAAATATATATAATATCCATTAATGAATAATGTAATCTCAACCAAAGTTCTTTTCTAATTTAAAACCAAAGCCTTGCAGTGTGCTCGTCAAGGACACCTTTTCCTTAATATTTTTATTGTCACAAGAGTTGTTTCAGTGGGTGTGTAAAATAACACACCCACTGAAATTAAAATAAATTTCTTTCATGCCTTAAAATTAAAAGAATTAATTTTTAAATTAAAATTTTAAATTAAAGACACTGCCATGTTCCTTTTTTAAAACAAATAACTAAACTGAGGCTTTTTTTTTTTTTTAAAAGAAGTCAAATGGTATTTAAAAAGTTTAGGGAATGCTCTAAAGGGATTACAAAGTATTGAATTGATATCTTCAATTTGATAAAACAGTATTTTTTTTATACACCCCTTTAATGAATAATTTAAATATATGGTTTTTTACCTACTAGAGACACTGAATGATTTGTTTAAGTAGTAACAGAATGTTAAGCTATTGAGAAAGACTTATTTACCCCAAATATCACAGCAGAATGGCCATAGCGAGGTGTTGGAACTGTTTTACTATCTGTTGAGTGATGTGTTTCCCATACATTACCTGTAAATAATGCACTAATTAAATTGACATTTATACAACTAAATAAAATATATTTATTTATTAAACATAAATATAAAGAAATCTTATTTGCCAGCAAAACAAATTTTATCTCTACTGTACCTTATTTAAGTATAAGAACCTAGAAGAATTAAAATAAAATTGTACACCAATGCTAGAAATTTTGCACATTAATTTTATTTTAGATATCTTATTTTCTTTAAAAATATCAAAATTGTAACCACAAAAATTAGTTAATATTCACCAATAACCTTTGTATTCAATGCTAATTGTCTCTTCCAATTTATTTATAGTTTACCATTAAGAAATATATGAATATTTATTTATATTTTTTCAGTCATAAATCTTTTTTTTAGCTCTGAAGAAGATTACTTCAAGATGAGCGAAAGCTTGGCGACAAAAAATGTCATGACACGGTCCGACCTGGAAGTCGACCTTTATGATTATGACTCAAGCCGTGGAGCTTATGTCAATATTTTATATTTTTTTAATATAGATTATTGCATAGTTATTATTCATATTATGAATACTTTTTATTGGTTTCTTATAATTATTTTTTAAAGGTTAAAATTCTTTTGGAAGTCTATTATCAATCAGATAAAATATGTTCAGGTAATGGTATATGTATAGACTAAGTTTGTACTTATGATACAAACTTACTATTTAAAGAGAGTGCAATTTGTCTGATCTATATAGCTTTTTGGCAAAATAATGGTAGAGGAGCGATAATTTACAAAAAAAAAAGGCATTACAAGAAAACATCAACTTTGACCATAATGTAGTTAATTTTTTAATGTATAAGACTAGTACAGGAATAGTTATATAAGGTATATTATAATATAAAATTTAAGTAGCTGGAGATGCCCTTCAAAGAGATTTAAAAAGAAAATACAGATATTTATTTGTTAACCTATTCATTATTCAAGGTTTAAATTTCAGATTATCTCAATAATAGCATGTTACTACTAAAAATTCCATAAAATTAAAAGAAAAAACTAATAAATCAATAAATTAATCGGTTTACTTAGCTGTAGAACAGTTATGGTTTAAATATTATATTTAAATCTAAAATAGTGTATTTTATATTAACTTTTTTTAAATCATAATTTAAAATAAATAAATGCTGGTACTTATATACTTATAATATATTAAGATACTTAAATAACTAAGTACATTATAGCAATGCTCTTTAAGGACGGATAAATGAATGAACGAATGTTCTACAGGTTAAAAATTTGACATACAATGAAATTCAAAACATAAGATGACCTTTAACAGAAGAAGAGTCTGTATAGCTTTAGACAAAAATGGAGGAAGGCTAAACAGAAAATATGGATGTTTTGTTATTTATCTTATATATATATTATTATATATATTCATCNTAATAGAAGGTATGATAATTTTATTGGTATTATAATACAAAACAATGAAAAATACTAAAAAGTTAACAAAATTTTAATATTTTAAATAAAACAATAGTAAAATCGGCGAAAGTCTGAAGAATGTTATAAATGTTGCTTCATGGTACCAATGTAGATAACTTTGTAACTGCTTAAACCATCTATTATACTGAATGTGGCTTATCTACTTTGACAGAAATTTGTCTAGACTTCTTGAGGGAAAGAGGATAACATTGAAGTCTATGGTTGGTTGTGGAAGGGCCATTTGAGTCATCAATATCCGGAATTTGCTACGAGTATCGATGAGCCCTCGAAGGTTGAGGACTCGAAGGGAGTAGGCGGGGGAGACTTAAGCGTTGGCAGGCAATATCCATCACGAGATAAAGTTAAAATATCGCCCCTCCGAAAGCACGCCCAACCTACGGCGTCTTTATTATTGTAGCGGCGGCCATCTCGCCTGGAAGTCGACACTGATAAAATCCCCTCTCCTGACATGTAGGGGATGACCGGCGATTTACCCCATTTTATATATGCTGCTCCACTTGCTTATATATATTATTATATATATTCATCGATGGATAAACTAAATTTTTCAGTCAATGAATCTTTCAATTTTTTTTTTTAAATTTAAAGGTTTTTATTTTAGGTTGTATTGAAATTATAAAAATCTGCACAACAATAGGCACTTTTTTTTTACTACAGAGAAACTGAAAAAAAATTTGTGAAAAATAGAAAATACAAGTTAACTATATGACATATTATAATATGTTTTTTCATACTTATTTATAAAAAAATAAAATAATAGTTTAAACTACAGAATAAAGATTTACTTAAGGCCAAACAACAATATATTAATATCACTAGGAAAAAATTTTGTATGGAAATTGATTATATGACTTTCTTGAACCAAAAGATAAAAAAAAAATTTTTTTTGTTTGTTTGAGACTATTTTTAAAGACTCAAATTACCAAGGTTACAATATAAAATTAATTATCATGGTAAAATATAAAAATTCAGTGATACCTGTGAAGTCATATGTATATATCATGCCAGCGGTATTGTAGGACTCCCCACCAATCACATGGAGTGAGTCCCGCCACACTGAAGCAGTGTGTGAGGCTGAACCCTTTGGGAGGCTACCTCGTGGCCTAACTACCTCCCAGTAGCCTAGATCTCCGACTTGTGAACAGTCTTCTCCTGTGGACAAAATGCAAAAATTCAACAACTTAACTAAAATTCAGATAGGCAACAATCAAGAGTTTCTCATATTGAACAGTTCTTATACTATTTATCTCTTTCAAATTTTTATTACTGGCTATTTAAAATTTTTCAAAAATACTATTATTTTTCTATATATATACAAAATCTAATAACCAAACAATACAAGAAATAAGATAGAAACTTAATAAAATAATTTCCTTAATACGTAACAGAAGAAATTGTCCATTTAGTATTTTAAAAAACTGGATTGATTTTTAAATTAAAATTGCTCTAATCTCATTTAAATAATTTATTGCCTCTAAATTATGATTAACCAATAACAGGTTCTGAAAGGGTGATGAGATTTAAGACAGTTTTAGCCTAGATACAACTCTAGCAGTTTAAAATTATTGTATTGGATGTTGGTTGACCATTAATAATCAGGAGGAGATAGTCTATAGTAGTTTAGGGAGGAGATAGATAGTAGATTACTTTAAATAAAAACAAATTGGTGAACCAATATGGTTTTATATGTTCAAATGGAGAGTTTTTTGACCATAGGTATTATTATTAGATGATTATTTTTGTTGGGGTTCAGTCAAGGTAGATCCAATAGAAAAATACAAATAAAAAAAAAATTATCTGCCGACATTTTGGCATACATTGTAAGCTATCTTCAGGGCTATCATGAAGGCGAGAGGGGACTTCCTGTCCCTAAGTTCACATTTCCATGACTGCTTATCTTCATGATAGCCCTGAAGATAGCTTACAATGTAAGCCGAAATGTCGGCAGATAATTTTTTAAAAATAAACTTTTTTTTTAAATCTGTATTTTTTTGGATCTACCTTGACCGAACCCCAACAAAAATCATCTAATAATATGGTTTTATTTTTTCCAACATTTTGGCTTCAATTTCATGCCTTCTTCAGGGCTGTGTAACAAACAAAACAACACAAATGAAAAAGTAATTACAAGCATATTGCAATTATAATTTTATATGAGTGTCCCTTGACCTTAGTCACAGGGAACTGAAGGCTTAAGGAGATGAGTAATGTCAATCCAATTCTAAGCAAGCGGATGTATGTCAGGAAAAAGGACTCGATGAATGGCACTGATTGATCAATCAATTGAATTANAAAACTGCGAAAGCTAGAGCGCGCATGTACAAACACACACATACACACACACACACACACACACACACACATACATATACATATATATACATATATATATGTGTGTGTGTGTGTGTGTCTGTGGTTGTCGGAATGTTTATATAAAAAATTACACTGAAGAAGAAAGAAGGAATATTTTAGAGAAGTTTTGTGGTTTGGCAGATTTTAAAAAACAAAATGTATTACTTCACGAAGCTGTTGAGCGTAAAATTGTAGAACAAAGACGTCCAACAAATGGAAAATGTTCACCAAGAAATTTTAGTTTTAGATATTTGTTATGTTCTAGAAATGGAAAAATTTCCACATGTAAAAAATTCCTTTTGGATACATTTAAAGTTAGCGAAGGATGTTTAAAAAGAGTACTAAAATCTGCAAATATGGGCAATGATATAGGTGGGAGGATGCTTGGATCATAAAGACAATTATTTGAAGAAGCGAAAAAGCATGTATTGAAAGTTTCCCTAATTTTGAACCCCACTATACCAGATCTCATAATACTAATAGAAATTATTTACACCCAGATCTAAGTATCAGGAAAATGTTCAATTTATACGAGCTTCACTGTGAGAAAAAATGGAATAAAAGCCATTAATGAGTGGACATAGAGAAAAATATCTTAAAATATTTTAACTTATATTTCCACCAACCTCGCAAAGATAAATGCCAAAAATTTGACTTATTAAACATTGAAATTAAAGCTATCATACCATCTTCTGTTGGCGAGCGCTTTCGGACACTGCCCATCTTTTGGCCGAATACATGCGTTCACTGTCACTGTCTGTATTCAGTTGGACAGTGTCCGAAAGTGCTCGCCAACAGAAAATGGTTTGCAGAAACCAATGAAGACGGATAATAGAAGGTATGATAGTTCTATATTCATTGGTGGAGGAAATAATCTTTCAGATTATTTAAAATTAAAGCATCGAATAACGAAGAAGAAAAGAATAAACTCACCAAAGAATACAATGTCCATTTAAGACTAGCAGAATCAGCAAGAAATTCACTAATTCAAGCTCAGGAGCAAGTATCACGTAATTATTATTTTGCTTTCTCGTTCGACTTGCAAAAAGCAATTATGTGGTTGAAAATTGTCCAAACTTTGGATAATAATGTGGAAATCATAGATCATTAATTTTTAATACCAGGGCATTCGTTTTTACCAAATGATAGAGATTTTGGCATGGTAGAAATGACATTTTAAAAAAAATTTACTGTTCGTTCTCCAAGATGATTCAGAAGTGTAATGGAAAGGTAATAATTTTATTGTAAATAAAATGAGACAGGAAGATTTTGAATCAACAAAATTATTATAAAACCCAATTTTTAAAAGGGTAAAGAATTTTGATAGAGAATCAGTAAACTGGCTAAGAATAAGTTGGATGCGTTTTGTCAAAAATGAACCATATAAAGTTTTCTACAAGACATCAATGAATGAATCCATGAAATTTCTAAGTCCTGAATTTATTACCATGTCATTGTAGACCAAGAAATTTTAAAAATATTGTATTCACACCATTGTATAAAATATTAGACAAATTACAACAGCAAAATTTAAGGACATAATTGACCTATTACAATACATACCACCTGAACATCATGATTTCTTCAAATCCCTTTCACACGCACAAAATAGACAAATAGTAAATTTTTTTGTAATAAATTTATCTTTGTAATTTTATATGTTCTGTATTAATTAAAAAAATGTTTTGAACATCCTTAGATATGCTAAAGCATTATAAATCATTAGTACCTTATACATATTTTTTTAAATTCATTGAAACAAAACTTTAAATATCTCGAAATGAGAGATTGTTGACCATAGATATTATTCAAAAACGATTTTAGTTGGGGTTCGGTCGAGGTTCCTCTAAAGACATGAAAATCAATTAATGCAATAATAGTATAACTGAGAAAAATTTCTTAAACTTATTTTCATATAAAAATACAAACAAAAAAAGTATTAGATGGTATGATTTATTATGGATGTAACTAGTAAATAATAGTATTTAAGTTATACACCTATTTGGAGCAAGAAAACTAAGTATTAATTTAGAATAAATTTAACATAATTTTTATAAAACAAACAAAAATTTCCCAAAGTATAACTTTTTAAAATTAAGACAAGAGGAATATTTAATTCAAGTTCTTAAAAAAGGGATTCTAATGAAACATTACTTTCTCAATGAAGAAGGTAGGTTACCTCAAACATATTGCTAAATGAATAAATTTGTTAAAAATTAACACATAAAAATACATAAAACGTTATTATAAATTAAGGCTTAAAATATTATGATAAATTAAGGAAGGAATTAAACATTTATTTCTTTAATAATAACTTAATTATGGATATTGGTTTAAATATTTGTTGAATAAGAAACACCAATTAAAATAGAAGTTTCAGTCAACAAATAATTTCTATTGAAATTAACTAGAATTCAAAACTAATATATTCAAAATGAAATATTGCACATAATGAATAATTAGGTCTACTTCCTTTCATGGTTTTAAATATTTACTAGATTTATATATATAAGCANTAAATCATTAGTACCTTATACATATTTTTTTAAATTCATTGAAACAAAACTTTAAATATCTCGAAATGAGAGATTGTTGACCATAGATATTATTCAAAAACGATTTTAGTTGGGGTTCGGTCGAGGTTCCTCGACCGAACCCCAACTAAAATCATCTTTAAATATCTCGATTTGAAGAGAAATGGAGTTAGGCCACTTTCAAAATAAGCAGCTCAATTATATATAGTAGAAGAAATATAGTCTTTAGCTGTTTAATTAACTTGAAAGACACTTTTGACACTATTTAACATTATGTCTTTAATTGACTGGTGATCTCAAAAATTTTAATTCAATGAGGCCCAAAAGATACAGCCATGAACCATTTTCAGTCAAAATTGACTTGAATTAGGAGATTCGAATTGAATCAAGAACCCCAGCAATTTAGAAAGATGGCATATAGCAAGAAGACCTTGGTCCAAAATTTTTATGAATTTAGAACCTCAAAAAAGTATGATATAAAAAATTAAGAAGCATATAGTTTAAAAACAAATTTTTAAAAGTGACATTAAAACAAAGAAGTAATCAAATTAATTACTTGAAGAGATTAATTACCTTTATACTTTGGTCTACATATACAGCGATGCTGGTCCCTCGCACATTCTCCATTGCTGTATGAACAATTATTTGGACATATTTCAATGTCACAGGCTTCTCCTGTAAAGTTTGCATCACAAGTACAAACTCCTTCTATACATACACCATTTCCTGTGCAATTTTGATTAGACAGTTGACTCGGACAATTATTTAAACTGAAAAAAATTAATTAATTATAGTTATGCAATGAAAAATATTTCTAAAATTAATAAAATCTTGCAAAATAAATATTTAAAAATTAACTCCAATCAAAGTGAAGTAAAATGAATGGAAAAAACTTTTTTTAAACACTTATAACACACCTAATACTTATCTGTTTTTTTACTTTTATTTTTGTTTATTTTGTTTGTAGTTAAACTCTCCAATAAGAGACCAAATCCGACTTTTAATATTGATACATAAACAAATGAGTACTGAAATATTTTCTTCTTTTCTGATTTCAATAAGTCTGACATTCATTTAAAGAGATCATCATAATAAGACCAAAAAAGAGATAAGATACCCAGGACCTATGTTCCATAGTTCCTATATCATTAAGCACATTTTTTTTTTCCTAAGATTAAGTTTAATGTTTATATATTAATTATACAACAAATAGCTCCATATTTGACTTTAGATGAGGCCAAATCTACATAATAATCTGAAAATAGAATAAAATGAAAACCATTAATTTCTTATTAGAAGCTTTTCATCTAGTAAGGAAATTGTAAGGCATAAAATAATTCTGAACTATTTAAGTTGAATTTTTGAAATCTCAATTACCAACGAGTAAGTAATGTATAATCAAAAATATTACATACTTTTTTCTCACACCTTCCAAAGATAAATTTTCAAAGGATGGCTGAAAGCTTATAGAAGAATAAGTGATTTGTGTTTCATTTGAATCATTCGTACCATATCAAAACAAGAGAACAATTTCATGACCAGGCAAGCTCTATGGAATCAATCACATCGCTTATCTCTCATTCAGATGTTGCACTCATTGAACAAACAAATAAAAGATTGGAAATGCCATATTCACATTCAGAAGACACTGATACGCCTAAATCGGTCTTAACAAACAAAAAACTATCGACTTTCATATAGTAGTCACTTAAAACAACATTTTTTTAAAATAACTACTTACATGCACTATACTGTATGTTTTTTTTTTTTACAGGAATACAATTGTAAAAGTTTTATGTAACTGTGTCATTCAATATATTTATTTAATTATATGACATTTTATTTATATTAATAGTAATATATCATATTTAAATTCAATTTTAAAAAGTATATTTTTAACCCACTATATTAGAATTTTTTATACTAGTTGAAAACTGTTATGAAGTATATAAACTGACATTTGTTACTGATGCTCCACAATTACATTATGAAGTCATATTTTATTTTTTAATAAGAAGTATAAATTAATTTCATATTTGTCTGTTTAANTTTTTTTTTTTTTTTTTTTTTTTTTTTTTTTTTTTTTTTTTTTTTTTTTTTTTTTTTATAAACTCCTTTCCTCAATGTAAATTTAATTTCTGCAAGAGTAAAAAGCATTTTCAGGAATTTTATTATTCTAATAAGAATTTCATAAAAATGAATAATTATTTTCCTTTGATATTGATTTTTTATTTAATCATTTATCTAATGAAAATAAATAAAAAAAGATGGAAAGAATCAAATATAGATTTTTAGCTCCTGAAAGCGGGTATGATGCTAGCCCACAAAACATTATCTTGTTTATCACTACGTGGACCAAAGCTTTACTTTGTAAACAAAAAAAAAAAAAATGTTCTAATGGGAAAATTATCCGAGAATATAATACCAACATAAGTGACTTGATTTCCTTGGTAAAACCCTGCTAAAACTGACCGTGAGTGACAGTCAGTGATTAGTGGCTTATATCGATACGTTTATTTGGAGCCCCAGCGGATACTTCGGATATTGAAGAAAGCCTACGCGCTTAGGGAGTGAAGTAACCCGAGTGAAGAGATAAAGGATCGGAGGGAAGGGACAAAAGCGAGTACACAACTTGAAATTTGAGACGACCCGCCGCTCTGCTTCCTTTGGGCGAGGTGACAGATAACCGGGTTCCTCGATTCTTTTGATCTCCAGAGAAAGGTAATCGAAGGAAAGGACAACAAAAAAAACTCGGCCCGGGGCGGTTTTGTTATCTTCTTCCACCACTTGGTGGAAATGTTTACTTTCACAAGAAGTACATTCAACGGACAGCAGTGTGCAAGGGGACACTATACAGCTGGCAGGGACAGTCTTGCAATACATTTCGACGCAGTAAAAAATAATTTTGTGTTGCTATTAGACTAACTGAGGATAATGTTAAAGTAATAATTCGTCACACAAGAGCACACCAACTAAGATTTTCATACATTATAAATGATGAACTTGAGGAAGAACGCAAGAATAGTTTATGGCATTATATATATAATAGTATCAACACAAAAAAGAGCAAACAAAAGGCATTCAAAAAACTTCATTAAAGATCATCTTACGCTGCAGACATTCCTACTCATCCTAATACCCTCTAGTCCTCTTTGCAGATGACAAAGCGATCCTCTACTCTCATCCTGATTCCAAAACCGCTTCTAACATTTTCAAAACCACCTTGGTGCTATTCCGCAGAGGTGCAGCAAATGGAGAATTAAAATAAATGCCCAAATGCGTACAGGTAAAATTTCAGCTAAGAAAAGATTCTTTTCATAATGTAACATACAATAAAATCCCTATATTCAGTCCGTTCTATTTGGTTCCACCTTGACTCACGACTAAACTGGAGGGAACATATTAAAATCAAACGACAAGAAGTCAACAGACGCCACGGACTCTTATACAGCCTTATAAATAGGCGCTCACAGATCACATTAGAAAACAAACTGACCATCTACAAGACCATAATACGACCAATCTGGACCTACGGTGCAGAACTGTGGGGCGCCGCTAAGCCTTCCAATATCCAACGAATAAAATCCTTTCAGTCCAAAATGATATAAATAATTGCTAACGCTCCATAGTATGTGTCCAACTCTACCCTTCGTCATGACTAATATTGCTTTCGTCCAAGACCTTATCACCGCCCGCTTCAAGCTCTTCCTTAGTAAACTTCAATCTCATACTAATCCAAATGACCATTCCCAGTCGTCGGACTCCAAACTTTACAATCCTCCCCAGCGAGTGTAACGGATATGGCCTCGCGACCTCCTGGGTCTTCATGAATAAACTTCTTAGGAGTGGGGTCGATGGTCCCCTTCTCGCAGCACAGCGATGTTCACTTATTTATTCTATTGTTATTATTTTTGTTTTTTAAAATTTATTTACTTTTTCTTTGAAATTATTATTTAGTTTCAATGATTTTTTAAATCAAATTGTTTTTTCGGAGTAACAAATTAGATGATTATGGACATCGTAAACTTCCTAAAATAATATTTTTGAAGAATTGGGGAATGAAAATACATGGTTTAAGAAAAATTAAGAAAATCATTCTCTAAAGACATCAGTGCAAACACAAGCAGAAAAATATAAAAACTTCTAAAACATAAACTNATAACACAAATAAATATAAAAAAAGAAAAAAAAATCATGTTAGAAAGGCGAGTTCTTGAGGGTAAAAAACAAAACAAACAAGCTTGTCTTTATAGGAAGCTGAAAGCGAAACATGCTGTGTTCTAATAATCAGTAAAATAACATACGGCTCTAGGCAGCCATGCCGGCTGGAGGGAATTAGGCCCTCTTTAATATGTAATTCTGAAGTAAGCTGTTGGCCCTTAACACGGAGTTCAAATAATTTTATTGGGTAAAAAATCTAAAGGGTTATTATGATTACCAATGAATATAGAACTATCATACTTTCTATTATCCGTCTTCATTGGTTTCTGCAAACCATCTCCTTGAGTTGAATACAGACAGAGACAGTGAACACATGTATTCGGCCACGAGGATGGACAATGTCAGAAAGCGCTCGCCAACGGAGGATGGTTTGCAGAAACCAATGAAGACGGATAATAGAAGGTATGATAATTTTATTGGTATTATAATACAAAACAATGAAAAATACTAAAAAGTTAACAAAATTTTAATATTTTAAATAAAACAATAGTAAAATCGGCGAAAGTCTGAAGAATGTTATAAATGTTGCTTCATGGTACCAATGTAGATAACTTTGTAACTGCTTAAACCATCTATTATACTGAATGTGGCTTATCTACTTTGACAGAAATTTGTCTAGACTTCTTGAGGGAAAGAGGATAACATTGAAGTCTATGGTTGGTTGTGGAAGGGCCATTTGAGTCATCAATATCCGGAATTTGCTACGAGTATCGATGAGCCCTCGAAG
Organism: Oncopeltus fasciatus; assembly: GCA_000696205.2. NCBI lineage: Eukaryota > Metazoa > Arthropoda > Insecta > Hemiptera > Lygaeidae > Oncopeltus > Oncopeltus fasciatus. The sequence continues at coordinate 480,252 of KZ806950.1, forward strand.
GTTGAGGACTCGAAGGGAGTAGGCGGGGGAGACTTAAGCGTTGGCAGGCAATATCCATCACGAGATAAAGTTAAAATATCGCCCCTCCGAAAGCACGCCCAACCTACGGCGTCTTTATTATTGTAGCGGCGGCCATCTCGCCTGGAAGTCGACACTGATAAAATCCCCTCTCCTGACATGTAGGGGATGACCGGCGATTTACCCCATTTTATATATGCTGCTCCACTTGCAGAGTAATGTATGCGCTTGTCGGTGGCACTATAATTCTATTTGAGTGAGTGGGGAGTTTGAGTAGCATCGGACATGCCTGTCCTGAGCTACGAGCGTATTCCACTGAAATATTTAATGGCTGCTAAGAAAGTCCTTTGCATTAATATTTAATTGGTATTTCTCAAAACAGGCAATATTAATAATTTAAAGGTATAACTATTTAATAATTATATTAGAATTATACTGCAAAATACATTATTAATAATGTCCATTACACACACACACACACACACACACACACACACATGCATGTAGACGCGCGCACACACACTGTGTTTGCGTTTTCATCAACATGAGAAAGAAGTATACGTACAAACTTCTCACATGTAACGGGGGATAAAAATCTAAAACAGTCTAAATTCTGATTTTATATTGGCACAATAATAACCTGTTATCTTATGAATTTCAATCAATTTAGGATAATTAGTAGATATTTTTTTATTGGGGTTCGGTCAAGGTAGATCCAAAAAAATTTAAAGATGTGTAATTTTTAATTATTTGGTAATGTTTCGGCTTAAATTGTAAGCCATCTTCAGGGCTATCATGAAGGCGAGAGATCATGACTGAAACTAAAAGCAAAACAACTCTCTATTTGAAGAAGAAAGGATACTTCAGGGAAGTAATAAATACTGTCTGTTTTAGCAGGTTTCCTGTAGAATCAAACTATGCACGTTGTACTATGATAAATATTTTGAAAATTTGAGCAACTATCCTTTACATGTGAGTGTGTGTGTTTTACTGTGCATAAACACACATATATGGGATGCATATATATACACACATGTCAAATGTAGGATTCTTGCAGATTTCCTCAAATTATATATATGTGTGTGTGTGTATGTGTAGGAGTGAGTGCGTGTTTGTGTGTGTGCGCGCGCGCATCGGAACGCGCTCTATCGTCGTATTAAAATGATATCGCCAAATAAGATCAAAATTTAAAATTAATATCTTCGCTACTTTTAGTGTTACGATACAAATATATAAAACAAAATAAGTATAATGCACTTTTCGAAAACAAAAAAAACTCATATTAAGGAAGATTATTATGAATTTAAGCTCAAGTGTTAGGCTGGTTCCTTTATTTTTAAAATATAGAAATTAAATTCAGTAAAGGCTTTGTAGAGCAAATAGTTTAATGACTTTTTTCTTTTCCTTTATTTTTCTAGAAATGAAGTCAGACAATTTTTAGGCATGGGAAGAGGAGGCTTTAGAGGAAGGCCAAAATTTATAAATGTAAAATCTTCGTAATAATTATTATTGAAAAAACTTTATTGTTCTTAACAGGTGTAAAATTTAATTTTCTAATCTTTATGTTTTATAATATTTTTGCAAAAAAGGCTTATTAGGAAGATTTTCATATTTATACATTGAGAATGTAATATATTATAACTACGATGACAGCTAGAATAAAGCGAAGTTTAATTTTATTTTATTTAACGATCATTGCTCTTGTTGCCTTACAGATATAATTCGTTATTTACTCTTAATTATATCGTCTAAATAAAACATGGGACGTTTAAAAAATTAAAGCCCAATACTATTTGATTTTTTTTGTTGTTGTTGTTGTGTTAGCCTCCCTTGCGACCACTTAGGGTCATTAGAGGGGGGGGGGGAATTATTTGATTTTTAAATTGTATAAAATCAATCATCGATGTATATATTTAAATCAATTATGGGTTTTGTTTACAAATACTGTAGGCTGTTCTCCGATTCCATCAAAATACATTCTATTTATGGATAGAAATTTGGAAAGATTACAATTTTGTTCTTTTTTTTAGTATTGACCCAAGACGGCTGGAAAGAAAGAGAGGGCTAAGTTTAGTTGTACTCATAAATACTATTTACGGACTTGACCGTGTAGAAAAGTACTTTTTGCTGAGCCTTCGCACACCATGTGATGGCTCCTTAAGGGCTGAATGGAGAATCAAAAAGTTTAATAATTGATGGAAGGCGAGAGGTTAAAATAATTTACAACAATTCTAAAAACAACCACTCACTGGCCGATTTTTTACATTCCTATTCAGGGGCTTAAAATATATTATACAATTTATATAGATGAACCTTCCGCAACGTTCTAAAGCTACGTCAAGACTGGTAAGAAACCCTTGAGTGAGTTACAGAAGATAAACAAACAATCGATATTATAATCTCTTATTATCGATTATCCTAATGTAATGAAGTGCTGCTTTTTACACCACTTATATTTTAAAATAAAAATTTTACAACTAAAATGTAATTATCATAAATAAGTAATTAAAAAAGTGTATCACTTTTATCCTAAGTTTGGAAAATATTAAATTACTTGTTTGTTTTTTACTTATTCTTCCCATTTTATAAATATTAATGCTTTTTTAATTAGTTTTTTTCTTCATCTATTATATTTACTAGCCGGGCAATAAATAAGTGTTTTTAGAATTGTTGTCAATTATTTTTGACCTTACATTTTCCATCAAGAAGTAGGAAGCAGAAGGTCATACATCAAGTTTAGTCTTATTCGTAAATATTTCCTATAATTAGCGGGGTTTTTTGTTGTAAAATATGAATGTTATAACATTTAGAACGGATCACATGTGTACTTTCTCCAATATAGAATAGGTGAAGATCCATAAAAATATGTCACGGTACCAATGTGGATTGGTAAAAATATCCCAGGGCAGCTCATGGGATTAGTACCAGTCTCTTAATTCCGGTTCGAATCCCGCCTTGGGCAAGCTTCTTTCTTATACATAAGTTATATAAAATATATTTAATTATCAACAAATAAAAGCTTGTCCTGAACCATAAAAGTTTAGAATGGGATGGCAACCAGTAGGTATCCTTCCTTCTCATGATTGAATGGGAGGCAAAGACTTAAATAAAAAATACTCTACGAGAAATAGGCTACAAAAAAGCAGGAAGAATAACTTACTTAAATATGCAAATGTGTTGTAGATAATATAGCTTACCTGTAAGAAATGTTAAAGCCAGTCATGTTGTAGGCAACATCACTGTAGAAGTGAATGAGCGCGTATCCCGAGTGCGCTACGACTTCCGGAACTCTCCTCACCGCGTAATCCCCTTTGTACATCAGTCCGCTGGAAAATAAATAAATCAAAATAACAGAAATTATATAGAGTGACAGTTGCTCCAAAGGAATAGTGAATAGTGTACGTGGTTCTGTTTTCGACAACAACAGATCTTCCATTAGTAAGCGGTTTTCATTGCAGCTTGACTGGCAATGGAATAGCGCACTTACTTTCAGTAAACACACTTAGAAAGGGTAGTTCGAGTACTAACAATCCTAAAACAAATGAGTTACTGTTTTTTTTTTTTTTTTTTTTTCCCCTACTTAAATAAAAATGTTTTCCTTCTGTAAGTACAATATTGCAAAAATACGTCAAAACACGAGTATGAGTGAGTTCTTATGTTGGTGTAGGAGAATTGAGGATTGAATGAGTTAGGCACTAATTTTCAACACTTAAACGCCCCAAAAGAAATTTTTTTGACTCTTTCCAATAAAATTTTAAATTATTTTATTTATTTTTTTCAAAGAAAATTTCATTATGGGTAAATTAAATTTATCGAGCATTAGTTAAGAATGTGAGGGGAGGGGGGGGGGAGAAGAGAGAGAAAGAGGATATATTAAATAAAGAGGATATAAATTTCTCATCCAATTATTTATTTATAAAAACCTTCAATATCTTTAAACAAATTGCTCTTAGAAGAGCAGTCTTGTCTATTAAAAGAAATAGCAATCTGGAATAATAACAAAACAATAATTTTTATTTAAACATAAAAAAAATAATAATGTAACCTTTGAATATAAAAACTGATAACAGTACATAATACACAAATATTCATTTGCATTGTATACCATATATCAATATTAATTAAAAATATATAACTTATAAAAATAAAAATTTAGTATAATATTTATGATGATTTTAAAAAATCTTTTCGTGATTTTAAAAAGAACTCATCCTTTAACAACTGCTATGTTATGTTTCAATAACATGTTTGAATTCAGTTGTTCTCTGAATAACATACAGTACTGTTCTACAATCCTACAAATTGGTACGCATGTCTTCTTAAATTGTTCTCTGTGCTATCGAGTATAGACGAAACGCAATTATGCCACTTTAAAAGCAAATTAACAGGTTTAAGGTTATATAGTCAAAATGGCGGAAACAAAAGAATATGTGTTTTTTACCTGAAACCAATTTTCAGTTAAATAATTTTGTTGCTGGTTGATTTTACTCATTAGGAGTTAAATTTTGTTGTGTGACGTCACTATCACCTTAAGGTACATGCGGAGAGTTCACCAAAGAGTTACCCCCCAAATTTAAAAAACTACTTCCAAATGTTCACTAAGTAGATAGGTTGTAAAGAAAAATGGTTTAAGTCGCATCTTTAAAACGTGAATGCTCGTTTCCCATTAATTGGGTCTAAATCCCGCCGTGTCCGAATCTCTACCTGAAGGTCTCCTAGCTTCCCAGGTGTGTGAATAAATTCGCCTCGAAGTGGACCGAAAGTAGTCATTTTTAAGGGTTTCGAAGTGGCCTAGGCAACTAAGTTTAGTTGCTAGGTTGTTAGGTTTAGGTTGCCTAGTACCATACTAGGTAACTTTAATAATAATTGAGAATCCTTTCATAATAATTTACAGATATCATTTTCAATGGTTGGAGGTTCGTTGGCCATCGAGTCACATCTCAGAGTCAAGAGGTAAACTGATCAGAAAAATAAAACACTCCAAAATCGTTAGGTAATTGTTTTATTATTGCAGACGTTTCAATTTAACTTGTCATCATCAGGGCTATAGTGATTTCTCGAGAGATCTCCGAGGAAGGTTTACGGTCACACCGAACTTAACTAAACTCAGTTTAGCTCTTGACTCTGCGATGTGACCATAAACCTCCCTCCGAGACCTCTCCAGAAATCACTATCGCCCTGATGATGACTTACAAGTAAAGTCCAAACGTCGGCAATAATAAAATAATTAACCAACAATTTTGGAGTACCTTATTTTTTGATCCTGGCCAAAACCCTGACTAATTTCTCCACCATTTAATGAAAAAAACTTCTGCCACAGATTAGCATGTCTTACAAGTAATCAGAAAACGAAGGTTTGAGTTCAACCATGGCTTAAACTTAAATAGTAAATTACAGTTACATAATATATTCAATTATTATTACAGGTAAGTAGGTTTTTAGTGGGTGACCATTACTGCAGTAGGTTTGCTGCAATTTTCGACGCAGGATCTCAGATTAATCTCGGAGAATTTCCTTTTTTTAAAAGCCAAAAACAGTGCAATATATATAAACAGAGCTTCATAATAGAAACATAGTATATGTTCTTATTAGGAAGTTTTGAAACATTTACAATAGTCGGCATACATGATTAACCACTAGCGTTAACCACTGGTATTACACAAAAATGAAGCCAAGGGTATTAAGTAGAGCTTTAATATATAAGAAAATTTAACTAGTCAAGACAACAGACGAAAAATATGCCTCATATGTTCTAAAATCTTTATATTGTATGTATTCGAATAGAATGATATTTAAATCGAAACAAACACTATCTTCTTTATTGGCGTATGAGTATTATCCGTAAATTCCATAATACATATGTAGAAAAAAAATTATTCCTTAGGAAAAGAAGATATTTTTCATATGCTACCCCAAAACCAATTAGGCAAATATTAAAGGAACGAATTCTCTTCTCGGAACATTAAATTCACATTGTAACACACAATTTTACAATGCCATACGTTATGGCACTTGAAAAAATAAACCTTGACTAAGTAGTAAATGACCCAAAAATGGATATTTCCAGCTAATGCCTCATAATGAAGTACCTCTTTCTTTGCCCGGACTTCTGTCAAATCTACCCAATACATGAAATATTTATGGAAATCTCAAGCAAGAAATAGAAACATTATTAAATAGTTCTGAGAAACAATCTCTAAATTTCTTCTAATTGTTCAATTTCGTTGCATAACTTCTTAATTTTTTATATAAATAAATAAATGCGTGATGCTTGATACCTCTGAACTTAATATAACGCCAGCTAATTTATTTATTTTTTGTTTGCACTGTCATTTAGCGTCATTCTGAATGACTGATGTCCAGATTTTGCTCAATAACGTATTCAGACTTCTTATTTTATTAGAGGCCAACTGTAGTTAAGATTAACACCTTTCTGTAGCTTCATGACCGTCTAATTAAAATTAACGATTCTAAACCATTAATCCTCATTGTTAAATTTCGTTGTAACTCGTGAAATATTTCTTTTATTAATAAACAAATCAGTCTTGAGTCTCATTTTTCTGAATTAAACATAGAGTACGGAGTCTATCTTATTCGCATTCGACATTTCAGAAACTACCTCGCTCCAACTAGGCTGATTTTTTTCAGTAACGAATTAATTAATTAGTTTTACATTTAAAAACTACGAGTCAAATTGAATGAAAAAAAAAATTGAAAATCTTAATTAAGAATTAGTGATTTTGTCTCTCTATCAATAAATAAATTTAAAAAAAAAGATTAAATTACGAAAACAATTTAAATTTAAGACATGAGGAATATTAAATACGATTAAAATCTTCATCTATAACCGCATATTAAATATTAGAAATAAAGTTAATTCCTAAAACAGCTTATTGCTGCGAGTTGAAATACGTTTTTTTTTTTTTATTTTTTTTTTTTTCAGTTTTGAAAATTCTTATTCAAGGTATTAAAAAGAAACATTAAACAGTTTATCTTTGATACACTATTTCCTCTAGAATCTATTTATTGACATTCCTTGAAGATCAATCAGTTTTAGTTACCTGAAAGAATTCCGTTTTTTTTATTATTCTCCCCAGCCCTTGTTTGTTTCAAGCAGTCCGGTATATCTGACGACACAATATTAATTGTTTTTTTTTCCTTATGGACCCCATAACTATAAATACAAATGTGGGCAACACACACAGCAAGGGAGTGTTGTGGGCAAAACAAAGTCGTGCCCCTCATGAAAAAAAAAAAAAAGAATAAATAAAGATAAAAATATTTAAAAATTCTCTTAAACATTCAAGAAATTATCAAATGAAAGTTTATGGGTCAATACCTAATGCACAATCAATTTTGCATGCATAACAAACCACTGGCTTTTCGCCACACGCACGGCACATTTCTTTGCGAGTATGAGTATCATTTATTTATTTATACAAAAATATATAACGAAAGAAGAGTTCTTTAATCAACAGAGAAACAGATACAGTATTTGCCGATTATATGTAACCAAAAAGATAAAGAAAATGATGAATCCAATACTTTTCACTTATGTTGAAAGAATTTAATTAAACCTATTGAGATTAGTGCATGTAAAATATTTAAAAAAAAAAACTAAAACTAAGTTTGGCAACAGCTATATTCATATGCTACAATGAAAATTGTTGTCATAATTATGTAACACAGTCAAACCTGAAGTATTAAGTAAATTAATATAATTAATTATTCCATAAAAAAACAAAACAATCAAGATATATTATATTATTAGCAATGTCTATTGTAAAATATCGAAAAGACTGGATCCTAAGGAGTAGATAAGAAAAGGTTAGATAAGAAAATATTACATCAAGTCAGCTATTACCAAACTTTACAAAGAACCAAGAAATACTGTTGCATAACAGTGATGATAAGAGCTATTTCCAAAACACAAAAGACAAGAGATAATTGTAACACAACCATCTGCGATATTTGCAAATTTTGTTTTGTGCCAAAGGAGTGTTAAAAACAAACACACACACACACACACTTACACATATATACTTGTAAAAGTCGATAAATTAAACAGCCGGTGGCGACGAATAACAAATATATAAGTAAAAGAGTATAAACCAAAATAATAAAGCACACACACACACATATAAGCAAAATTGTTCATAT
>KZ806950.1:489743-502273 GCA_000696205.2 Oncopeltus fasciatus
TATATATATATATACAAGAAGATTCTAGGAGTAATGAACAATTAAAAACAAGTGAACTCCGAAAAATTTGCTACAATGTTGTAATTGTTATTAAAATTGGTAATAATTGGTAAAGATCTGCTTAAACTTTAGTTTTTTTGTGGGTCTAATATAATTGCTCCATAAACTAAAATTCTATTTGAAAGAAAATAAACTAAAAATAAGTATAAGTAAAGAGTAGAATCGATTATTATTTATTTAGTTATAAGTCAATTCTTGATAAATCTAGAAGAGCAAATAAAAATATATTTATGAAGAGAGGATTTTCAGGAATTCGGCCTTGGTAGTTGAAGAATTAAAAACTAATTTGCAACCAAAAAAAAAAATTTTTTTTAACAGTTAATGTGAGGGAATAGAATAGAAATCTATCTGTCCCAGGCAGGACACGAACCTGGATCTCCTGCTTTCCAGTCGCGAATTCTACCACTTGCACCACCGGGACTGATTTTTTATTTTAGTCAAAGCTTCGGCAAAAATAATATAGAAACATGTCTATATGTCATATTTTAACAAATGAATAAATTAAACAGTTTTATATTTTCATTTGTTAGATGATGACATATAGACAAGTTTCTACATCTTTTTTTTTTCTTTTTTCTTCCCATAATCAGCCCTAACGAAGGCCTGAAATTCAGGCCGAAACGTTGGCTAAAATAAAAACTTTTTGCTTACAAATTAGTTTTTAATTCTTCAACTACCAAGACCGATTTCCTGGTAATCCTCTCTTCATAGAACTTGACGGGGTCAATACATTTACCTCCAAAATAAATTTACACTGTGACTATTTGAAGAGAAAGAAATTGACAGCAGTTTCGAACTACACTGATTTACCTTAGGCGGTAAACTGTCATTAAAAAATGTTTACCCTGAGGAAATACTTGAGGGGTGTCAGACGATAATACAGACTAAAGAACGGTAGGCAGCGAAGAATGTATAGAGGGCGCGTGGGATTTCTTAACGCCGGCAAAGGGGGGGGGGGCGCGGAGATTCCATCAGAAAACAAATGACAACGGCCTTCAGCTGATTCCATTGGCTGCATCCCCTTCTTGCACCAGTTGGTGGTGGGCAGTTAGGCTCTCCCGCCAAAATCCTTCCTCGAGCTCTTCTACCTACCAACTAACAGTGCACAATAACGGAAAATCTTACAATAAAATCACAAATGATACATTACTTTTAATACAAAAAAAAAAAAAAATAAAAAAATAAAATAAAAAAAAAATGCTGCGAAATAAAGAACGCTGGTCTATTATCACACAGTTTTAACGCATCTATCAATATTCTTATCACTTCAATATTTTTAAACCTGTACTGAAAACTGCTTAAGAAATAATGGTGAAACATACATTCTGTACTATATAGTTGAATATATATATATATATTATTTACGTTATTTATTGGTTATTGTTATTGAATAATAATATATCAATGTAACTTGGTAACTAAAAAATGTAATCTAGGTTTTAGTAAAATATATGTAAAAATCAAATTATCAAGTATTATAATTAATTCCAATTTAAGCTCACTTGTGCCATATGTCTATTACATATGTATAATTATCATTCATAATAATTTTGGCAACAGTTAATGGCCTCTGACAGACGGTTCAACCATCGTTAAAATCATTGTTGATCATTTTTTTTTTGTTAAATATTTTACATGTTAAACACCAATAAAAATGATTATCCCTCTCTCTCTCTCTCTCTCTCTCTCTCTCTCTCTCTCTCTCTCTCTCTCTCTCTTCCTCTCTCTTCCTCTCTCTCTCCCTCTCTCTCTCCCACTCACTCTCTCTCCCTTTCTCTCTCTCTCTCCCTCTCTCTCCCTCTCTCATCCTCTCTCTCCCTCTCCCTCTCCCTCTCCCACTCTCTCTCTCTCTCTCTCTCTCTCTCTCTCTCTCTCTCTCTCTCTCNTAATTTCTGCATTTTAAAAATTAGCAGTACCTTCAAAATCATGAAAATGCATTCTTAAATATCACTTTTTATATAATTTTTTTAATATTATAGAATGTTATGTTACATTTTACCCCAAATATGATTCATATATTTTTATCGTAATAATAAAAATATACTCTAATAATGAGGAATATATTACTATTTTAAATTGTCCCCCTTCTTAACTGTTCTTCCTTTCCCGACGATTTCTGCCTTGAACAGATTGATCCAACGTTCTGCAAAAGAATCTTAAATACCGATTATGGTCTTATTGTTGGGGATTTTTCACCCTTCTCAGTGATAAGGGAAAAGAGACTGGTGACTAATAGTATATATATATATATAAAGAGAGAGAGAGAGAGATAATAAAAACTCGCGGTTGCGACATATATAATAAAAAATAAGAACAGGTGTGAGAAAGAGTGTAGTTAACACACAAAAAGAAAAAAAAAATATAAAGTTAAATTTTCAGGGAGATTTCACGCCCTTCGTCAGTGAGGAGTGAAGAAAGATCCTTTTATATAATCTTTTGACAAAGAGTGACAAATCTCGCCAAAAATTTATTTTTGTGTATTCACTCAAATCTTTGTCTCCCTGTTTTATATATATAAAGTCAGCAATATTTAAAAAAAATCATTAAATTTAACGTCCTACTCTTTTCGGAAAAGAAGAAGGAAAAATGAGAAGGGTGGTACTTAAAAGTTTCTCTACTACTTCCTAAAGCTATTTTTTTAAAAATTAATTTAATGTATTTTAGAAACATGTAAAATTTTCTAAACAGTTAATGCGAGGGAGTAGGATAAAAATATATCTGTCCCAGCCAGGACACGAACCTGGATCTCCTGCTTTCCGGGCCACTACCACTTGCACAACCGGGACTAGCCAGATAACTTATTAAATTCCCAACACACTAGCGAGAGTCTAACCTACGAAAAAGAAGAATATATCGTCTTATGCTCGAAGGGCTGACATTGTCTAGCTATTTATCTACTCTCGTTATTTACTTTTAATTTTCATTTATATATATTAATTTAGTTGTGGTGAATTATCCCACGTTAATTTTAAACAATTAATGCGAGGGAATAGAATATAAAATCTATCTGTCCCATCCAGGGGGGAATTAATCCCTCGCATTAATTGTTTAAAATGTACGTGGGATAATATACCATAACTAAATTAATATTTGTAAATGATAATAGAGGAAATTTTAAAAAGGGGTACTCGAAAGCCACGATATTAGAAGAAAACTATGAACAACACATACCAAAGGTTATTTCTATAAAAGCCGTATTGTATTCAGTATTATCAGATAATAACATATTTAAGAGATTAATTTAATACTAATAAAAAAATATCAACGATGAGATAAAAATGAAGAAACAAGGAATAGTGAGAGGAAGTGATAGTTATAAAAATGCAGCCAATGTTTCGAAGTGTTAAATTAATGCCATTAAGGAGATGANGTCCCAGATTCATTCAATTTAATAGATTTTTTATTCTATTCCCTCGCATTAATTGTTTAAAATTTATGTGGGATAATATACCATAACTAAATTAATATTTGTAAATGATAATAGAGGAAATTTTAAAAAGGGGTACTCGAAAGCCACGATATTAGAAGAAAACTATGAACAACACATACCAAAGGTTATTTCTATAAAAGCCGTATTGTATTCAGTATTATCAGATAATAACATATTTAAGAGATTAATTTAATACTAATAAAAAAATATCAACGATGAGATAAAAATGAAGAAACAAGGAATAGTGAGAGGAAGTGATAGTTATAAAAATGCAGCCAATGTTTCGAAGTGTTAAATTAATGCCATTAAGGAGATGAAAAATTCAAAATAGATAATTTAATCGCTGGATTAAAAAAAAAAACATTGGAAAATTATTATTTCATGTGGAATAATAATAAAACACGTCACAGAATAACAGTTCAATCGTGAGAGAACTCTTTATTCCTACGAAATACATATAGATAGCTCAAAAACATTAGTGTTCCCTCTGAAACAGGACATTAACTATGTTACGAGCAAAACATAATATACAATAAGCAAAAGTAATATTTATTTTATTATCGGCATCAATTACAACATGCTTATTCTATTTTAAATATTTTATGACTTTATCTGATTGAAAATCAAAATATTTTACAACTTGAAATGGTCTGTTAAATTAAAAATACAAATGTGGAAGAAACCTAAAACTCTAGGCAAGATAAGTATTAAGTCTTCTATACTAATTAACTAATAATAAGGATATTCGCTAGAAACTGAAAACCAATTACAAATAAATATACATATTAATAAACTTACACATTATAAAAGCACATACACACATCATTTTATTTTTTAAGGTCCCCCCCCCCCTAAATTGTGGGATTTGCATTTTGCTGTTGGTTGGAAGAGGAGAGAAGAGGAATTCTGACTTGGACCATATTGGATATTCGCACATATCTTACCTATTTACAGTTTTATAGAAAAGGTAGAGAGACATAAATGAAAAAGGTTAACTTTCAACACTTACTTTCCATAATATTTTCACACTACATACTTTATTGCCCTGATGAATGATTCATAATTTATCTATCTCGTGTATGCCCGCCCGTCATTAATGGAAACCGAAAAATCGTCATTGCAAACATCATCATTAGTATCATCAATCATCATCGATACGCACACACAAACACACATTCACTCGATGAAATCGGACGATGATGGTGAAGGAGCTTAGAGCAGGGCCGAATTTGATAAGCATCACGTCTGCTTTACTTTTAGCAGAAAATGAACCTTTTTTTTCTATTAAAATATAATTCACATTTAAATTCCATAAACTTTAAACAAATAATGCATATTCTTCATATAGCTTATTTCTCAAGAGTTCAGTTTTTTTTAATTTGTTAAAGTTGAAGCTAAATTAAGTAATTCTAAGATGATTTTAGTTGGGGTTAGTCGAGGTAGATCCAAAAAAACACAAATTAAAAAAATGTATTTTTTTAATGAAGGATTAAACAAAACTCTCTTTTTAAATTAGGTAATTTGGCTTTCAATGGGGCAAATGGTTTTTTTGGTTGAAATCACATGATAAGAGGCTTTGAACTACACAAAAGCACGTACAAACACATTTTGTAATTCAATAGGTAGAACCATAGAAATTACAGAAAAATTATTTAAAAGTTTATTACAGGCAGTTTCATTATGAATTCCCTGAAAGAGTTCAGCTTAAGATAAAATATGACAAATAAGAATTCGGCTCAATTATTATACCATGCACGAACGCAAACAAAAACATTCAAATTGAGAGGAAACTTATTCATGCAACTGAAGGACATTAGCCATTCTTAGTCGAAAATGAATAAACGAGAATCAATAATTATCACGCACAAAAAAAAAAAAAAAAAAAAAAAAAAAAAAAAAAATGTAAATTCATATTTGTCTTTACGCTATGGTAAAAAAAACAAAAATACATCTTACATAATATGAAATATTGTATTCCTTAAGCTAAAAACAGTATCCTTATTGTTCAAAAGCGTAGAAGATATATTTCAACTTCTATCTGCCCAATAAAATATAAGAAAATAAAGTGTGTATTGTATATAGTATATGAACTGGTATAATACAGTGAGAAAAATATTTCCAAGTTGTGTTTATTTAAGTCGAACTAAATTTTAAAATAAGCACATCAAATACCCTGCTTATTTTCGAACTAGTTCAGAGGAAGAGAGATAAAGATGGAGAGAGAAACAGTGTTTATATATATATATGGAANAAGGAAGGGCATTACATAATATATATATACATATACATATATATATATATATATATTTATATATATTTCAATATTAATTACTCTACATTAATAAGAAAAGTATCTATGCAAATTTTTTAACAGACTAAGTAACTTTTTCCACGTTCAGAGAAGACAGAGTCGAAGTTTGGCAATGGAATTTTTTTTTCCCGGTAATTACCTTATTTATAAAAATTGTTTTTAAATCTCAAAATAGTCTAATTTTGATTAAAAATTAAATAAATATTTTTCAATGAATTACGTTTTTTTATGAATTTGTAGAGTTACGTCAAACAGGTTACTCAACCCTTTAATTCATCCATCAAATTGGTGTAATATTCTCATTTAAATTGAATGCAGAACTGAATCTTTTCGCTAAAGATTTAAGAAGAAAAAAATTAAAATACATTTCGTTTTCGTAAGCTAAATTTGAAAACTGCGCGACTAAGTAGTGAGACTTACAGTACTTTTATCCCAGTATCAGAGGAAAGCTGTAGTCTTCAATGTTTAACATTAACATGGAAAATATATAATATTTTCTTGATATTCTACATGAACTTTATATGGATCAAAATGATATACAGTAAGAGATCAAGGAGGCCGAAATTGAGAGAATATTAGGGGAAAATCTGACGAGCAGGAGCCACGTAAACTAAGCAGATTTCCCATGTTTCACTGAAGAACATAAAGAAGAATAATTGTCAGCATTGATCCGGATAGTCTCCGGAGAGAGCAATGAGTATACATACCACTAGGGCTGGCTCTAGACTCTTCACAAGGGAACATGATGCGCTCAACATACGTACTTACTTTCATAAATATAAACGTTTTCTGTAAAACTGTATAAAACAGGTATGTTAGAAAATGGGTTTCTCAATAAACTACCTCTCAAACTAATGATTATATTACAATTATAAATTTAGTTCAGCCCCTCCCATCATGATATTTCAACCAAAAAGTTTGCAATAGGAAGCCAAATTATCTGACATATAATCTAGTTAAAAAAAAAGGAAAGCTTCTTGAATAATAACCACTATAAAATGTGATGATGTAACTTCATAAGATTTAATATGTTACGTAGTGCTCATTTTTCCGTGATGCTAAAAATAACGCAGATGTAATACTTTTCAGTCTTGGCCCTTCTCTGAGCCCCACCATCACCATCGTTCCATTTCAGCCCAGAATGAATTTAACTAACTCCAGTAAGCTCAAATGCCAAATCTGGTTTTTGCAGATTCTAGCCGGTAGGACCTAGAGGAAGCCCTACTATGATGACCACGAAGCCACTTTTGAAAAAAAAAAAAAAAAAAAAGTCGACGGATCTTCACCGCTCATTGCAGAAGCTAAAAACTTACTGCGCTAAACTGTATTTGTTTGGATACAAAACATACGCTCGCGCACGCACACCGAATCCCAAAAATAATTAACATTTGGTTGAAATTGGATAAGGAAAAACCATAAAGGAGACCAAAATTCGAATTCTAAGATGATTTTAGTTGGGGTTTGGTCAAGGTAGATCCAAAACCCTAACTAAAATCATCTTAGTATAATATCTACGGTCAACAAACTCTCCTTTTTGAACATCCAAAATTCGAATTTTCGTTATTCTTTGAGTCACGAAACAGTTTATAGAGCATGGGAGATGTTCTAACTCCTATATTCGAATACTTTAACGAAAAATGCATTTTACAAAAGAAATGTAGGCATGCAACAAAGTTAGTTGACAGCTTACCTCACACTTCCTTCCCAGCCAGTCAAGAGCCAGTTAGAGGTTATACTTTTTAACTTTGACACACATTGTTCTCTCCGGCTTGCAAATTACCTCATTTACTCTTATTTATAACCATATTTAATGAAACTTGGTACGTTTTATACAATAGGATTGCACAACCAAATGTCGAATGATATTTTCGTAAAAAAAAAAAAAATGTATAATATACAAATTACGTAATATAATTTATTTTCGAAACGCTAAAAAATAACAATGATATCACGATTTTAAATTTTTATCTTCTCCTACATCCTCTTTCCCCCCTTGAATGATTTCAGCCTCTAACGGAATCACTCAGCAGTATGCAATAAGAGGCTGAAATACAGAGTATAGTTCCTTTTTTTTTTTTAAATTGCATACATCAGAGGGCGTACAAATACATATATTGAACAGACCATATTTTTAGCTTTTTAAGTAGGATCTTTGAAGACCTGTAAAAAAAAATAAAAAAATTCAAAAGAAATGCCATAATGAATATGATTTGAAAGCCATGAACAGCTTGATTTCCACAGACTTGGAGATGGGAGACATTTAATAAAGGCCATCAATGTGGATCAAGTTATGAAATTCGATTAATGAGATACAAGTTTATCTGACACTCGACAAACGTCATAATAGCAGAATGAAAATGGGAGTCTAAACACGTCAGAAGATATAGACGCGGAGCAAAAGAGCGTGTGAGTTATTGGAAAGCCTGTGGTGCACCCAGAGGAGATGCACACTGTACGAGGACGGGCAGTCTGTGGGGCGGCCTTCGACAGCCCGGAGCCCACTTTCTAGAGCGAGACATCCGGGCGATACGGCAGAGCCCTCAATGGCAGACAAATGGTTTAGCGGGGTGTGAAACGTCATGCTCAATCAGTCGTCTTCTAGCTTAGTTTTAAAAACACAACTGTCTGTAAACAGTTTTAAAAGGGGCGAATGCATCTGTTTCATCAAAATCCACCCCCAAAGACATTTCCTCAATTTCCTTCGTTGAGAGTGGTGTCACTGGTCATCTTCTCTCCTCATGTGACTTTCATTAATGTCATTTGATTTTTTTTACTATTCATTGTAATCAAACTACAAAATATATATATTTTTTTTTAACCGAATGTAATATGTAAATACAGGTTATATATATTTTTAAAAAAATTCCATCAAAGAAATCGAACTAGTCATGTAAACTATTTAAATTACCAGGGTGAGGAGACCGAGGGGGGATATATAAGATGAGAAGAGAAAGATTAGATAAGATTAGTTCTTTATTGTCATAGGATGCACATCCTTTCTTCCTGACAATTTCAGGCTACTTATAATTTACACTTTTTAATCCTAATCTATTTCCAAACAAAACATAAAAAAAAAAAAGAGAGAGAGGATATATCGATTATAACAAGCCATTTAATTAAGTAAATATGAACTTGAAATTGTATTTTTAAAACATACCAAAATTAATTAATTAAGAGAAAAAAAAAGAAGGTAAAGAGTATAAATTATTCTGAAACAACTAGATAAATAAAAAAGCATAAAATATAACTTTTAGAAAAATAATAAAAATATTTAACTAAAATATTGACAAATAATGAATGAGAAGCTAATGGAGAAATATATAGAGACCTAATCAAACATAATTGGTACCATTCATGATCATCAGACTTGTCGGCAGAGTAAAAGGTTTCATTAGAAGCCAGGGTAACAGACTGCCCGTTTTAAGTAGAAGCCTTAAGAAGTATCAGTGCCGCAGAAGTTTTAGCTGTCACACAAGGTAAGAATTATGTGTGTGACGTACAGACACCATATTCTTTAAAAAAACGCTCATCATCAAGATAAAAAGATTGGTAAACCGGTATGTTAGTAAAAGAAAAAAATATGAAAACTGTGGCCTTTAGAGCGTTGTCACACACACACACACATTCATCACACTTTTAACTGATTAACTAATAGGTAGAGGCGAAGAAAATACCGACAAGATTTGAAAAGAGAAAATCCTTTTGATGTCGTCTATAGGACTAAGTATTCCTTGTGAAACAGGATTGGGCTGACTGGCTGTATCCTACATCTATTCTGGTCCTGCGTTCAAGGAATGTCTTATTTTAATATCTCAGTCGTATCGATAGATGGCGCAGTGAATTTGGCGAGCATCAGGAAATTAAAATAAAACATTTCTTGACACACAGTATTCAGTTTAGATATTTAAGAATGTATCTAAGAACAATGGGGACTCTACTTCCTTCCTAGACGCCCTAAAGCAAGAACTAAACAGCAAGTAGTCACATATACTTATTTCAGTCTATCTTCACAAAAACCAATGAACATGGGGAATCTTAGTTTACACAACACCTGCATTACTAATTTTAGGTGGGATTATATATATAATATTTTTATAATCATTTCTGATTACACTTTTCTTTTCAGATATGAAAAGCTTTATTAACATTTATTTATACTTCAAAAATTATCTCTAATAGTATTTATTGTTTTTTTTAAATTTAATATTGTTTATTTATAAACAATTTTTACGAAGTTCGTATATTTTATTTCATTTAATGAAATAAACGTGTGAGTTTCATATATATATTTACATGTATATCTGATTCTACTTAAAATTAAAAATTTAAAATGAAATTACTTATAACTGATTATTAACCATTCTTGATGTAATAATTTTAAATATTTCCACACTGGAATGAAGCTTTGAGGTATGTCCGATACTAGATTTTATCAAATCGTGTAAAATATGTTTCTAACCTGCATAAAAAAAAAACCTTATTATACACTCATGCACAAACGCACGCACTCGGGTACCGCTCACACGAACACATGCGCACATATCTCTAAGACGATGAGGAAGGAAGCCAAGTTCCTACAATATTTCTAGATTTACTCTTAAATATCTAAACTAAATATTTAGGTAAAAGACAATGGTATTAAAGCATTATCTAAAAAAATCAACATTTTTTAAATTTATTCTTTTGCATTATACTTAGGTAATACTTAAATGTAAGTGATTTTAAAGTTAGCATAACCCCCCCCCCCCTTTTTTTTTAAATAAATAGAAGGATTGCTGAACAATCCTCTCAAAAAATGTCGAAAAACGTGCTTTTCCAGTAAAACGAAGCAATGTAAATCAGAAATTGTATTGTTCCTTTTTAATTTATTATTTAATTTTCAGACCGGCGCATTGCCCTGAATGCGAAAGCATCGGCAGAATTATCCCTGGGCTCAAGCAACTCGGAGGAGTTTCGAATGCAAACAATGACCCAGCTGGAAGTCCGGACCTTAATCCGATAGAGAACTTTCTGGCTGAGCTTAGGGGACGCGTTGAACGAAGGCAGGACTCCCCTTGCAAAGACCGGGTCTGCTTGGAGTTTGTCGCGTGGAAGTAGACACCCAGGATTGGAGAGCTATCACTAGAGGCTTGTGCAAAGGAGGCAGGATGTGTGCCAACACGGAGCTACACTTCTCGTGAGATTCATCTAGTGAGGTAAATTGAGGTTTAAAAGTTTAAGATCAATGATCAATAAACAGAAACGCCTAATAGCATGTAGTTTGTGATACATTTATAAATGTATGTAAACCTAGGTAAAGAAAATCCATGACTATATGGATAGAATATTAAACAGCCAATATCTAAAAGCACTGTTGTTTTTGAATGTGAATGGACACAATTAATAGTTATTTTGATAGATTTTACTATTTAAATTTACAGCGATAATTTTAAAAACAAAAATCGCTTTCGCGGGTCTCTATCGCTACCTAGCCGATCCAACTAAGCAAATAGATAAATGCTATCGATCGAAGTTTCTACAATGAAATTTACTTTTTATTCTTAATAGACTTCAAATAACCATTTTGACGCTAGGGTCTCATTACAAGGTGATAAATAAATTGTATTTTAATAAAATTATACATCAATAACATTTAAAAGTAAAGTAAAGAAGTATTCTTTCCACTTTTGTTAATTTTTTACTCCTCATTAATTTTTTGGCTCTCATTGTGACAACATCAGAGCGGACAGTAACCAAAAATATTCATGGCTAGTACAAATTTTACTTAGGTACAAACTTATACCCAAGATTATAGTAAAACAAATCTAAACAAGTGAAATAATAACAAGACACAATATTATTGTGAAATTAATTGAAAAGAGGTGAATTACACGACTTAAGTTTACACACACACATATATATATATAAACTTAAGTCAAGTTATTATATACATAATTTTAAAAAATAAAGAAAAGGAATTTAGTATAATAGAAATAAATATCAGTGGTGAAGTAACGCCACTCACACATTAATGCCAATATAAATCACTTCAAGTGTGAAAAACCCCAAGTCAGAGAGCTAATAAAAATGCTGTAAATTATTCCACAATAGTTAATCTCCGTAAATATTCAATACTATATTTCTAATATACCTTTTCAGACAATATTATTCATAATAAAAACTGTAGGAAATTTAAAAAAATTAGTGGAACGCTGTTAATTTAAAAATGACCTATTAAAGATTAAATGATGGAAATATGACGAAAGCCATGGGAGAAAAAAAATTTCAATTTTATCAAACGGAATAAACCAAAAATTTGAAATTTGTGACACTCCTAATAGAGAAGTTGACCGTGGAGATATGTGATTTAAGAGTTAATTGGAGTTCGGCCCGAATGCATTTTGAACGAACCCCCAGATAATTACATGATAAATCGTTTAGACCTCATAGTTATCTGATGAAATGCATATCAAATTAATTATATCGCAAGTGTAGGCGTTACCTTAATTTTAAATAAAAGCAAGTTATTTTTAGGTATTAAATTATCTATATATGACTTTTTAAATAATAATCCTAAGATGATTTTAGTTGGGGTTCGGTCAAGGTAGATCCGAAAAACACAGATTTAAAAAATGTATTTTTTAATAAAGGATTATCTGCCAACGTTTCGGCTTACATTGTAAGCCATCTTCAGGGCTATCATGAAGATGAGAGAGGACGTCCTGTCCCTAAGTTCACATTTCCATGACT
>KZ806950.1:503111-519295 GCA_000696205.2 Oncopeltus fasciatus
AGAGAGAGAGAGAGAGAGAGAGAGAGAGAGAGAGAGAGAGAGAGAGAGAGGGGGAGAGAGAGAGGGGGAGAGAGAGAGAGAGGGAGAGAGAGAGAGGGTGGGAGAGACTACACAGTTATTACATTTTTCAGCAGCAGTTAACAGTTAAACCATCTGCAAGATAATAGTTAAGGAAATTATGACTACTAAGATAACTGATAAATAGTCCGCAGATGCAGATGTGCAAACAATTAAATTACATTAATTGTACATTTTGAATGAATATTTGTAATGTGAAGTTTTCATATTATGTAAAACCCAGTCCTAATAAATTTGAAGGTAACTAGTTAACCATCGAGCTTTATGAGAAGAGGGATAAAGTTAGACAGGGATTCCGTCTTGGGAGCTGAAGAAATAAAACTGATCAGTAAACAAAACAAACATTTATTTCCGCAAATTTTTAGACCATATTTCAAGCATCAGGGCAAATGGAATGATGGAGAGGAGAGAGAGAGAGAGAGAGAGAGAGAGAGAGAGAGAGAGAGAGGGGGGAAGAGAGAGGGGGGGGGGAGAAGAACACTACGATAGCTAAATCAGCCATGATTTAGACTCCTAATCCTAATGTTTCCATTTTTAATAGCAAAAAGAAACGAATAAATGCCCGCAAAGCAGACTTCCCATCAGGTAGATAAAGGTTCATTAAGGTGTTGATAAATGATGTAAACTGTTACAATGGCTGTGAGAGCCAAATTGAACAATGGAGGTAAAAGCTAATATCCCTAGGGATGAGATTTGGTCGATCTGGGAGGGGAGGGCCCTCAACCCTCCCAGTTATAAATATTACTCATAATATGTGACTTTAGTAAAAAATAAAATAAAATAAAAAAAATAAAATAAAAAATAAATAAATAAAACTATCGTGAGCTGTGAGCGCCTATTTATAACTATCATACCTTCTGTGATCCGTCTTCATTGGTTTATGCAAACTATCTTCTCACCAAGAAACCAATGAAGACGGATCACAGAAGGTATGATAGTTCTATATTCATTGGTAGTGAAAATAACCCTTTAGATTATTTGCCTATTTATAAGGCTGTGTAAGAGTCCGTGGCGTCTGTTGAGTTCTTGTCGCTTGATTTTAGTAATTTCAATATTAAAGTCGTGATCAAGGGTAGAGTTGGACACATAATATGGAGCGTTAGCAATTATTTAGATCATTTTGGACTGAAAGGATTTTATTCGTTGGATATTGGAAGGCTTAGCGGCGCCCCACAGTTCTGCATCGTAGGTCCAGATTGGTCGTATTATGGTCTTGTAGATGGTCAGTTTGTTTTCTAATGTGAGCTGTGAGCGCCTATCTATAAGGCTGTATAAGAGTCCGTGGCGTCTGTTGACTTCTTGTCGCTTGATTTTAGTAATTTCACTCCAGTTTGATCGTGAGTCACGGTGGAACCCTAAATAATAGACTGAATCATAGAAAGGTATAGGGGTGCTATTGTATGTAACAATACTAGAAGAATATTTTCTTAGCTGAAAATTTTAACTTAAAACTAAGTATATTTAAAAATGTATTTTTTAATAAAGGATTATCTGCCAACGTTTCGGCTTACATTGTAAGCCATCTTCAGGGCTGTAGAAATATAATGTCATGTCATGAATACAATAATAAAAAAATACATTTTTTAAATTTGTGTTTTTGGATCTACCTTGATCGAACCCCAACTAAAATCATCTTAGAATAATATCTACGGTCAACAAACTCTCCTTTTAAAACTAAGTAGCTAAGTATAATATAAATTTGAAGTAGTTTTTCAGTTAATATATTTCTAATTATAAAACCACTTGAAATTTCTTCTTAAAGCAAGCGCAATTGTTTATTTTTTTTAAAAGAAACACTAAGTTACTTCCCTCAGAAGAACAATAGGTTATTTCCCTATCTCTTTGACGAAAGGCAGAAAAAATTTCAAATCAGTCAGTCTATCTAAAGTTAGTAGCTTTTTATGGGTTCAATAAAAGAGGTCATCGTTAAAGAATCTGTATACTGAAAAGTAGAAATTGAATCCATAGTAAATTAGAGCTTATGGATTGATGCGACTTAAAACTCCCAAAGTCACAAGATCTTTTAAAATAGGCCATATGGAATCTATTTATTTGAGGAAGAAAGTAGTTTTCAAGAAAGAAAAAATATTCTTACTGGCAAGTAAATAGAAAAAAAAAAGAGATACTGTTCCAATAAATTCAAATACGTTTTGTGGACGTGCTTGCTGGGCCCTTCGTTGTCGAAGGATTACTAGTCGCATTGTTAGTAATCGTGGATTTATTACGAGTCACTGAAGGTTCCCCGGCTACTGAAAGGAGTGAAGGCGTTGATCCTAATGTAATACGGCTGGAGATTGCCGGGATACTTCCTCCGGACAAGTCTTTTGATATAATAAGGTATACTGCGACATAGACGGGGAGTGTGACAACGCAAACGCCCATTACAACAAAAGCAGATCCTATCAAGTAGTTGGAGTAAATATTGATGTGCTTCTTATAAATTTTCCGGCAGCCCTGGTCATTCCACGTGGCGCAAATGAGGCCTTCACTCTCAGCTTTGCGGAGGATAAATGTAGGCACGGAATGGGAGGCAGATAACAGCTCTGCCAAGTCCTCCATCGCTACTTCTTTCTTCGCAAGTGAGCCGACTATGATTTCCCCGACGAGTACAAATATCAATAGCAAGTTGAAAATAAAGCCGGTGATGGCCCTCCTGACGACATTGTAATCGAGCATGATAAGAGAGGTTGTGATTCCGGCGACAGTGACGTTGAAGAGGGCCGAGACCAGTTGGAGAATCATAGTGACGGTGAAGAGCCGGAGTTCAGCAAGGAGGGCGATACTGTACTCGGACTGGATGATGTACACACCGCAGGCTGTCAGCTCGATGGTCGTGGACCAGTGGAGAACGACAGAGCAGAAGACTAAGAGATCCATGACTTCGTGAGTCTTGGCATATCGGCTCAGAGGGAGTCTGTTAGAGCGTGCCGAAGGTAGCCGTTGTCTCTTACGGCCCAAAACCAGGGCCAGAAGCGATTCATCCGAGACTTCTTCCCTGATTTCAAAAGTGTCTGCCATCTTCTTTCCATAAAAATAGAAATTTGTCCAGTAAATTCACTTTATACTTTAATTTATTACATTTACTACTATAACCTTAAACCTTATGATTTGCCAAATGACAAAGCCGATCTATAGCAACACAATACGATTAAACCATGCTAAAAATAACAGTAAATTGTGCTGAAATGAATTCTTATTGGTGTAAGGGAAGAAATAAGCGCCTATTCATTGTGATTTGTATGTAAGTGTGATAGAGTGCATGAGAATGAGCCTATTTAAAGTACATTTTCGACAGTAAGGAAGCCAAGAATGTTTTTGACGAGAAAAGGCATTCAATATAACCCCTCCCCCCTCTAACCGCTTATAAATATATAAATAATAATTTATCTAAGACGAGATCAAATATTTATAATAAAAATATTTTTAATAGCAAAAAGAAACGAATAAATGCCCGCAAAGCAGACTTCCNACTATAATTTTTTTTCTATAATGAAAGAAATCGTAATAAAGACGCATCTAATCAAGCTTGCCGTTATTACGGGATTTTAAATAATCAATTTAAACTTTTTAAATTTTCTATATTAAGAGATGATGAGTGGTCAACTCTTTTTATTTGACTGTGCGGCTTCTTTATTTATTTTTATTTTCTTTACTTTTTTATTTAATTTAATCAAATGGCCTTATTTAAGATTTATTTTTATTTTAGAAACTCCGTTTTATTCAATACAACAACTTTTATATTTATATTTTTTGACTCATACTTTTCTTTACTCAACACAACTTTCGCGAGGCATTTGCGGTCGAAATGCACTTTTACGTATTTATCATCATTATTCAACAACTAATTGAAGCAACTAATTCAACAACCTATTTGAACTAAGATCCTCAGTCGAAACTTTGGCTAAAATGATATCCCTTTGATTAAAATGATCTCTCACCTACACTATGCTTTTTCAGATTCAAACAGCAATAAATCGGCATCAGTTAAAATCAAATGCATAAATACAATCGTTCATTCAGAAACATAAAATATTGGAGACATCAATTATATTTTTTGAAAGATTTTTAGTTAATTTCACGTGAGGAAGATTTTTTCAAGTATTTGCAATAAGCAATTGTTCTCATCTATGTATGTATGAAAAGTCATTATTATTTATTCATTAGGAAATGATTTGTTACCGCGAGAAAATTAACAAAGATTTTACAAGTGGCTTTCTTCATTAGGTAAAGAATTGATTTACACATAAACGGTGTATGTTTTGGTTGGCGGATTATTATATTGATTATTATCTGAATAATAAAGATAAAATACACAAAAAAGGCAAATTCAGAAATAACAGATAAAGTAATGGAGGAAAATGTCTCTATCTGAATCTGTAACGAATTCGGAAAACAGGATGTCGTTGAGCTCGTCTCTGGAAAGCCATTTATAAGAAAAGTAAACTGTGAGCAATATCCAATGCCGAACATACAGTTGGCCAAGAAGGAAATCTGAATTACAGAGCCTGGCCTTGGAACGCATCGCTTCTTCAGGATTGGCAAACTTCGGTGGGCTGGACTCTTCATACAGTAAATGTCAGGGTAAGGGATCAAGTCCCCTTGGAGTTCTCCGTCAATTAGCCTGCTGTACCGAGGGCATATTCCAGGCTGGTGAGTGAGGGGCAAAGGGATGAGACTGGTAGACAAGCACAATCGCTAAGGGTTTGAGCCCCACCCCACCTACTTACATATGCAGCATATTGGTCTAAAGCAATACACACATTAGGGGCAATAAACCGTATTTTTCATTGAAATAGTGGTGAATTACATATTTCTGCAACAGAAATAATATCTAAGTATCTGCAAAACATGTTGGTTCGTGTGTGTTCCTAACGAGCTACAGTTTGGGATAATTTCTTAAACAAAATTTACTACATTAACAATTTAAGAGAAATTATAATGTTGTTTAATGTTAGCATCCAAATATTCAAATAATAGAAGTAAAAAGCTTAACAAAAAAAATATAAATTTTAAATATTAAAATGTAAATTACTATTAATAAGAATTCTCAATGATTATAGAATGCTTAATAGTTCATCGAAACGGAGCCCTCGTTAGGTTATCAGAAATCTTAAATCATGGCGCAGGTTGATTCATGAAATATAGATTTTAAAAAAAAATTTACTTTATCTCATTACTTATAAATAACTTTTTATTAATTCAGATTATTCATATGAATTAGGCCGTCATTGAATCAAAAATTATTCCCCTAATATAAAGTAATTTTTCATTGTAATTTAATATCAAAATTACATTTAATACTTCAAACAAAAACAAATGAGATAATCTTTTTACATTACTTATACTTTAAAAAACTTTATTAAAAATATTTTATTCTAAAAACCAAACACATAACCACCGAAAAACATCTTTAATCATAAACATGTTATGATCTTTCGGAAAATTTGAATTGAAATTGAATATGGGTGGGGAAGGGGTCATAGCCAGGAAAAATGTTTTCGTTTTGAGAAGTAGTGGTAATAATAGTAAAATACGTAGACGTGATTAGTTTTTAAAAAATTGATTATAAAATAAGTATCAATATAAAAATAATGAAAAATAAAACAATAAAAACAACTTAAATAAAGGAATTTTATTTAAAACAAGTAAGAGACAAAGGTAAATAAAAATAAATGAAATAGAGAGAAAAAAAGAAGAAAAAAAAATTTCAGATTATTTTTAAAATGCCCCCCCCCCCAGAAATTAGTGTTTTCCTACATGAGGGAAACAATAATAGTTCATTATCGTCACATCCAACTTAGCAATAAATAAATCCCTCAATTTCTGCGCTGCCTTTGATCTAACCTCGCAACAGCTGTTCAATTGTACGGTCAATAATAAACTATTCAGGAATTCCAAACAACAAAAAATGAAGAAGAAAAAAAGCCCAATGGAAAAATGTAATAACGACTTGGTGGCCATGATGCATTCCACATATACCTATCAACACACCATACTTTTCTGGACTGACGACGGCATGTTGTAGACAATTACGGGCTACTGGACTTTATAAGATTATATAAGCC
The DNA here is from genome assembly GCA_000696205.2 of Oncopeltus fasciatus. Classification (NCBI taxonomy): domain Eukaryota; kingdom Metazoa; phylum Arthropoda; class Insecta; order Hemiptera; family Lygaeidae; genus Oncopeltus; species Oncopeltus fasciatus. The sequence continues at coordinate 509,255 of KZ806950.1, forward strand.
TCATTTTAACTTTTATCTAATTCTTGACGTAAGTCCAAAATGATAGAAACAACTTCATTGAAGACCGAAGTAAGCACGTGTAAATTTTCACAATTTATATTTAGTGTGTTTTTAACAACTGACTAGTTTAATAATGAAAAATTAAATGCAATTCTCCACATATATCAACCACATTAATTTTCTAAAAAAAATTACAAAACTTACAAATTATTCATAAATATTAGTTTTACAAGGCAGGAAAAAAATTTTTATTGGGTTTCTGGTATCAAATTGGGAAAAATGAAAATTTATAGTACTGGTGTTCTTTTTCACAGATTGTCGCTGAGAGTACACTCTGGAGGATAAGAGATTCTCCACATTTTTTTATGAATTAAATTTTGGTGACCAATATTAGTTTGCTGAAGGTATAAATTGTATAACCTACTCTCGTCGCAATCCATTTGAACCTTCCTCGCCAACCATAACGCCCATCACTGTTTTATCTGTACTTTATCTAATTTCCCCAAAACCTAAATATACAGATATATCAAAATTGATAAAGCTTCCTCCTCGCCCTCATGGTAAGTAGGCGAGAAAAAAAAAAAACCTCATTAATTTTNTTTGCGGAAAGGCGAAACTGACGGGAAAACAGAATATATATATATGGAGTGTGCCCAATATCTGAAGGCTCTTCAGAGCTTTCCTAAAACAAAACTATAATGTGTATAAAATATTCAAGATCTGAGAACGTTGGCTGTACGGAGCTCATTAACCTACCCTGTATTGTGCATGTAGTTACAGTTAAAAAGTTTCAGGAGAGCATAAGATATTGAGCACACTGTGTGTATGTGTTTGTATATAGATAATCTCTATTTTCAAATATGCTTTTCTCGAACTCACTCGGAATCCTATTTATTTTTATTGGTTTTAATTAAGGGTTGTTCTATTTCCTAAATCTTCTCACGGCATTCTATTTCGTTTAAGATGGTCAATATTGTAAGCCAAAATACCGGCAAGTATTTAAAAAATGCACATAATAAAAGAAAATTGAGTGTTTTTAGTAGCTTTTGGACCGAACCCCAATTACTAATTACCTCTAGGCATATTACCTACTATTTATAGTTATTAAAAATAACTATTTTTACCATTAACTTCAAACTACTTATTACAGGTTACCCAATGTGACTACTTAACTCTAGGAAGAAATATTTAACATTCACATGTATTAAGCTTCTGCTCAATGTAACTGCGCAGTGTATGTATGTATGTATATATATATTGTAACAGTCAAAAAACGGAAAATAATATGATTTTAAACTTTTATGTCTCTCTAAACATCCCTACCCTCATTTGGCCGACTTCATTTATTAAAGAAATCTTCTAAGAGTATGGAATTTAAAAGAAAAAGAAAAAACGCAACAGTTCATATAGGCCTTGGTGAAGAGGGACTTATATGTTAAGGATCTATTTCTTCTCGAACCAAGGCACCATAGGGATAGGATAGCGTGTAGTCAGTAGTCAAATTCAGAAAATAAATATGTAACATAGAAGCAGCTAAAACCCAGCGAAATCCTCAGCATCATAGTTAATCAATATTTGTTTTTGAACAATATATGTTATTTAAACCATTCTCTTCATAGTACGATTTGTTAATAACTCAAAGTGAAAATTGACGAATGACACGCAAGAGTTGTTTAAACTAAACAATTTTCCCACCATTCATTAAGTTGGATATGAATGAGAATTAACAATTAATTGTGATATTATCACAATCTGAGCGCTCAACCATCCATTAAACATCTTCCTTACAGTGCGACTTTGGTAAATATATTGCAAATGAGCTATATTTAGGACTCCAAGTGACTCAACAGTAAGTCATTTATTACAAATCTTTCATATCGGGAAATATATTCAAAATATAATTAAATTAGGAATTATTTGAACCGACAAACTGTGGTAAACAATTTAAAATTCACCAATTTTAAATAAATCTTCCCCGTCCAAATCTTCATATTTAAATTAACAGTGCTTATACTATTCATGGCAGATTTTGGGAATTTAATCATTGATGTTTATGACCATTTATAAACAGTTTGTCAATTTTCAGTGCAAGGGAACAGAATAAAAAATCTAACTGTCCCAGCCAGGACTCGAACCTGGATCTCCTGCTATCCGGGCCGGTGCATTTTCCACTTATCAATAAATTAAATAACTTATCAGACTGTTCCCGGTAGCATAAGTGGCAAATGCACTGGCTCTGATAGTAGGAGATCCAGGTTCGAGTCCTGGCTGGGACAGTTAAATTTCTTTTCTGTTCCTTTGCACTAAAAATTGTTAAAATTAACGTGGGATTATATACTACAAAAAAAAGTAATATTTATAAAAATAAACAGTTTGTTTTCTTATATAAATACTGCACAACAATGCACGTTGAGAAAAATTTGTAAGCCCATAATCACAAGGTTCCCAATAGTTTTTCATTAACTCGAAATTCCCATTATCTTAAAAACAAAACAAAAATCAACTGAGTTAAATGTTATACCTGCTGCGAGATAAAAAATGAAATATAAATTTTAGAATGTAACTAAAAAAACAAACAGCGATTTCTAATTTTTCTATCAAAATAGGAAACGTAAACGGCTAATTTGATGTTGTAAACCGGAGAGAGCAAAGGCAGTAAAAAGTGGGGGCTCTGGAAAGTTCGGTAGGAAAAAGTGGGGAGGGCTCAACCCTCTTAGCTACATATGTACCTTCTCAAGTCTTAAAAACATACATAATAGGACATTAAATTTTCCACCTGTTTAATAAACGTTCTCTGGATACTTATTGTAACCTTCCTAAATTTTGGACTTGTTCTAAACCCACTTCAACTGTTCTGATATCGGCCAAGAAGGAATTTATTCAACCGTTTAAAGCAGAAAGGCTAACTACACTATTTGGCTAACTAAACATTTTTAACATTTTAAAAACCAACAACCCTCCGTCTCAATAAACCTGTCAAAACATTTTTCTTAGTTCCAAAGTCACTTATTCCCAATAATACCCTTCCCTTTTTTTCCTTTGTCCTTTTATTGCCCTCTCTTGCAACAGGCCGCTTTCCATTTACACCTTCCGCCTGCCTTGTACCTGCTACCCCCACTCCCCTTTCTATTTCATAACTCAAAACAAATTCTTAATGTCCAGTCATGGAAATGTGAACTTAGGGACAGGACGTCCTCTCTCATCTTCATGATAGGTAGGTGTGGCAAATTACTGCTTTAATGATATTTCAATTGTTTCTTGTCAATTAGTTGTTGGTTTGCATGTTCTTTTTCAAATTGGTTCTTTTTTTCAATATTGTTTTTATAAACTTTTAATTGTCTTACACAATTTTCTACTTTCATACTCTTGATATCACATTATATTATAATTCTCTATTATACTAATTTCAAATATTACTGTATTCTCATGACATTGTATTTCTACAGCCCTGAAGATGGCTTACAATGTAAGCCGAAACGTTGGCAGATAATCCTTCATTAAAAAAATACATTTTTTATTTGTGTTTTTTGGATCTACCTCGACCGAACCCCAACTAAAATCATCTTAGAATAATATCTACGGTCAACAAACTCTCTCTTTATTTGGTTTTTAATTACTAAAAAAAACAAAAACAAAAAAAAAACAGTTTATCCGCAAAACCCTCGAAGTTCTATTATTAGATTATTTTTATAAAAATGTATTTGTCGTAAAAATATTATTGAAAATAAATGTTAATAAAGAAAATTATATTTTAAACAAATCATGTTCAATACATTTCTTCCAAATACTAAAAAATAACGGAAATATTACCATTTTGCAATGCAACCTCTCTTTAAACTGATCCCCTTCTCGACCTATTTCAGCTATTAACGAACACATACAAAGGTTTGGAAAGAGATGCTTCATTTCCGAGTTAGTGACTAGTTTAAAACCTGTTTACACACATGCAAACACACACACACGCGCCTGCGCACGCACGCACACGCACACACACACACGTATAGAAATTTGGGGAAATTAGTAGTTTTGTCTAGGATCAGAAAAATATAATATTCTATATAATTGGGTAATTATTTTATTATTGGTTACATTTCGACTAAACTTATAAGGGCTGAAATACAATACACACTATTGCACTTTCATAAATTGTAGATTGAAATGTACAGACAGAGCTGTGGTATGTTTTATGACAGAAAAATATTTACAGAATAAACTAAAAAAATGTTTAACTATACAAAAATGAAATATAAATCAATTTTTTTTATGTATTAATAGTGATGTATGTAAAGATAACAAATGTGTATTGTATTATACTCCTGATGATGACTTACATGTTAAGTCGGACTGTTGCCAATAATAATTTATTTACCCAATAATTTTGGAGTATTTTATTTTTTCTGATTATGACAAAAACCCAGACAAATTTAAACATAAACAAATACATATAAATTTTAATTACTATTATTTTTTTGCATATTCTATTTAAAAATTTTAAATTTAAAAAAAATGATGTCATGAGAATAACTTTTCTATTTTGATAGCGTATTATGTTGTACAACAAATGTAAGGGAATAGAATAAAAAATCTTACTAACTCAGACGGGATTCGAATCCGGATCTTCTGCTTACCAGGCTGGCATGTTAACCAATTACACCACCGAGGCTAGCCAGTTGGTATATTATCATCATCTGGCTCGTCTCGGTGGTGTAATTGGTAAACATGTCACCTTGGTAAGCAGGAGATTTGGGTTCGAGTCCCGGCTGAGTAAGTAAACTTGTTTTTCTTCTATTCCCTTACATTTATTGTACAACATAATACGCTATCAAAATCGAAAAGTTATTCTCAATGCATTTATTGTATAAAATTAATGTGGAATTAAATACCACAACAAATTACCGTATTATGTTGTTTTTGGTTCATGGGATTTAAGTGGTTGATACAATGGGCTGCTTTAAGCGCTAAATATTCAAAAGGCGCTGACAGCAGCAATAATCGGCAAGGATTACGAAATGTGAGAATAAACAAGGCGTAGTTAAGAGACACAAAGGATTTCACCGTGAGTCGGACCGATTTTAATCGGCCCATTGACAGAGCGGCCGAAAGTTGGCTGTATTGCTCCCCCTATCATCATTGTCTGCCGTCAGATGACGTGGTCCTTGAGGGAGGTTTCCCAACGGGGAGTTCCAGGAGACCTGGCAATCTACCCCCAGAGGTCCTCCTGCGTGGCTCATCTCTTACCTCTTCTCTCTCGGGCGGGGACCTGCAATTTCCGGGCCGACAAGCAAGGGAGACTCGGGGGAGAGCTTCCGCCACCCTTGAGTCGGCTTCGACAAACACAGTCCTTCAAGTCAGGAAGAGAACGCCATCAGACATTTACCACTAACAACAACAGTTAACTAAACAAACAACTCATTCTTCAGCAGATTTAAAATTTCTTTAAAAAAAAAATATCATAGCACTGAGGATGGGGGATTCGGTTTTGGAATTTAAATACATAAAAACTAATTGTAACCAAAAAAAAAAATTACTATTGTTGCCAACGTTTCAGCTTAAATTTAGGCCATTCTTCAGGTCCATGGGGGACATAGAGAGAGGCCAAATAAAGTCATGACTGCATGATTAAGATGAGGAAACTCTGTCATGATTTAGTTAGCTTAAAGCAGAAGACTCTCTCCATCACCCCCATGGCTCTGTAGGTCTGAAAATTTGGAAACTTTGGCAGTAATAAGAACTTTTTGAATGAGAGTTTGGGGAACACCGAGTTCCCAAGACCGAATCCTTGACTAACTTCTCCTCCTCGCTAATAGTAAACTAGTTACCTCCAAATTAATTTTTATTTTTATTTACAAATTAGCTTTTCTTTCTTTAAATCCCACGACCGAAAACCAGACCAATCCTTCCTCATAAATTTCGACGGTGAACTCACTAGCACCAAAGTATCATAACAATGATAACACAACAACAAATATAAAAATACAGGTTTACAATAATAATAGATGCGCTTTAAGTTTAGTATATTTTCATTGGATAAAATAAATTAATGTTAGTACTATGACACTGCTTTTGAAAAATTTCAACTTATCTCACCGGTCTTCGACGATCCTACATGCGTGAAATGGATCTATCTTGACCGAACCCCTCTAAAAAAAACATCTAACAAAAAAAATATGGTCTCTTAAAAATTATATACATTTGTGTGTATGAACTATCTTATCTAGCGTCCGCAATTTCTAAACTAATGGAATAAAATTCAGTATTTAAGCTTCTTTTTACAAACTATTAGAAGAGTTTGTAATGGCTGAATTCGGCCGAAGAGGAGGGGGAGTTTGGGTGAGACAAAAGTTCTACATCTTCGTCAGGGCCCAAAACGCCCAAAAGTTGTTGTGTAAGCTCAAAATAAATGTTGAGTACTCGAGATGTACTTTTTTTTTATAACTATATTTTCCCCACATGTTTACTTCAACTTTAGATATGAATTAAGGCAAGAAAAGTGAAAACCAGACTATTAAAAAAAACATTTTCGTTAAATAAGGAGGAGAGGAAAAAAATGTGCACATATATATTTTGTGTGTGTCTGTGTAGGTGTATATATAGTAAATAAGGACAGGTGGGAGATAAAGTCCAGTCTCTCTTCTGTCATCACTGACGAAGGGCGAAAAATCTAATATTTTACTCATGGTTATTTTTAGCTTTTTGTGTGCACTACTTCTTTCTCCCAGCCGTTCTTATATATTATACACATCGCGATCACAATTGTTTCAATATATATATACATACATATAAAACAAATTTCGAATTAAAATTATTTTAAGCAACAATATTAAATACTTCACTATTTATTTGACACATATTTCAACTGACGAACGGGTAACCTCTTCGCTGGCAGTTGGAACACTACAAAAATTATTACTTTCACCTTTTAATTATGATTAAAATAGTTTTATTTTTACTAATTTACAAGTTATATTCCTTAAAAGAGCCCAAGAACTAGAATACAATAATAAATATTAGGATGAATGCGAGACAGGTAAGTAAATTAATATTTTTGTGATTCGTGTATCGACCAGGTATCGAATTTCTCTCAAGCCAGAGACAAGGCTATTAAAAATCTAGAATTAAAGATAAATAATTACATAGATTAAAATACATTTAATTTTGTAGTATTTTTAATAAAAAATTCAATATGAGTTATTTTTGTCAGAATTACAATTTATTTACAATTTGACAGCTACAAAAGTCCTTCGGAGAAATTTTGCCCCGTTGGCCTTTCTTACTGCCATAATTTCTCTGCCAAAAGCTAGGTAGAGAGGAAATAATTTAGAATTAGAGATTAAGTTTAGTCAGGCGTCGTCCAGCGATGTCCTAGATTCCAGACTCTGGACCTCAGCAACTGGAGGGCCTATTCTCTCCGGCTATATATAGAAGGGGAATAACAAGGGGAGGGACTGGTTCCTCCTCTTCTCAGAGAGTCGCTCGCCAGAGGGAGCGAGTGTAGATTTCTCTTTGATGGCGAGGGGGGTCACCGGGTCTAGCGGGCCGAGGGAGATATGCCTATGCACGTATCATCTAGGTCACGAGACCATGAGGAGCCAAATATTGTTTCAGATGGCTACGGCGAGCAGTTGTAGAACAAATTGATCCAGTCATGGAAATGTGAACTTGGGGACAGGACGTCCTCTCTCATCTTCATGATAGCCCTGAAGATGGCTTACAATGTAAGCCGAAACGTCGGCAGATAATCCTTTATTAAAAATTACATTTTTTAAATTTGTGTTTTTTGGATCTACCTTGACCGGACCCCAACTAAAATCATCTAAGAACAAATAAATGTTATGATTTTGCTGTATTATTTTGACTCCAGTATAACGCAGGTCATATGTAGGTCAATAACAGTAAAAAATATAATTAATAGATGAATTTAGTTGGAGTTCGGTCAAGGTAGATCCAAAAAAAAATGCAATTTAAAAAAAATGTATTTTTTAATAAAGGATTATCTGCCAACGTTTCGGCTTACATTGTAAGTCATCTTCAGGAGGAGATGTAGAAATAGAATGTCATGAGAAAACAATAAAATTTACAATATTATAATACAGAATTACTATAATGTAATGTGATATCAAAAGTATGAATGTAGAAAGATATGTAAGAAAATTTAATAAACAAGCAGACAACAACTTATTAAAATAAAAAAATTCCCCAGTTCCAAAGTTACCTATTCCCAATAATACCCTTCCTTTTTTCCTTTGTCCTTTTTAATGCCTCCTTTTGAAACAGGAGCTCTCTCTTTGTACCTTCCGCCTCTTACCTTCACCCCCACCCTTCCATCACCCGCGGTGTTTTTCAGAAAAATTATATTTAAGCTTAGTCATGGAAATGTGAACTTAGGGACAGGACGTCCTCTCTCGTCTTCATGATAGGCAGGTGTGGTAAATTACTGTTTTAATGTTATTCAATTTTTTTAAAAATAAGTTGTTGTCTGCATGTTTTAAATTTTCTTACATATCTTTCTACATTCATACTTTCGATATCACATTACATTCTGTACTTCTGGTAATTCTGTATTCTAATAGTCAATTATTATTGTATTCACATGACATTGTATTTCTTCAGCCCTGAAGATGGCATATAATGTAAGCCGAAACGTTAGCAGATAATTTTTTTTATACACATTTTTTCTAATTTGTGTTTTTTGGATCTACCTTGACCGAACCCCAACTAAAATCATCTAATTTTAATATCTACGGTCAATAAAACTCTCCTTTTAAAAATTATAATTCTCTTCTTTCTTTCTTATTCTCCCACGAATCACCCACAGGCGGAATAGATTTTTTTTTGTTTTTTGTATGCTACCTTGCGTTTTTACCAATATTCCCTAATTCTCTCTAATGTTGATTTTTCCTGCTCTCCTAAAACTACTGTTGTTCTAGTTTTTTCCTTTCTTAGAATATTTTATTCTCATCTATAAACAACTTTCTCAAAAAAGAAAGTGAAACTATGGGAATTATAAATATCTCGAATTATTGATCCAGAGATTTATTTTTATTTATTTAGCTTTTATTTATCGATAGATAAATAGATCTATGAGCCCTAGGAGGGATTCGAACCCGCACGGTCAGGATTGCGAGACCCGAACAGATCCCTTGAGCTAACCTGGTCCCCCCCCCCCACATACACCATGATAGCAAAGTCAATTCTAGCGAGTCTTAAAGTGCGATGAGAGGTAGCATCGCGAGATCAGTGACAATTTTGCGGAAAGGCGAAACTGACGGGAAAACAGATCAATAACAAATAATATTTATAATATATATATAAAATTAGACATTATCCGATAATGGCTAAATTAAAATAAATGCAAATATATTATTGTAATATCACGCACAGATATATATGTTCTTTGATAAATTACCATGAATTATTTACAAATAATCTCTCTCGCTCTGGGTGTATTTTATTTTACGCATGGAGCTATTTGAGCAATTACCTCTAAATTTCACTCTGTATTTTCAGCAAATATTCCAGCAGATTGCGTACGTTATTTTCATGATGTTAATTTTAAAATATTTTCGTAGCGATTCCGGTCAAATTGGAATCTGCACAAAAGTATGTAGATTTTCCATGTTTTATTAAAAGGTGGAAATGGGGAAATTATAATTATTATAAAAGAAAATGAGAAAATTTAATTTTAAAGCCGAAGGGGACTATGAGGGTAAATGTATATAATATAATATAAAAGTTGTATTCGTTAATGTTTTCTTTAATAAGCATTTTTCGTAAAAATGTAACAAAATTCCAACGTTCGAAAATGACATGTTTAACCAATCTATAACAAAGAAGATATATATATCATAATTTTAGGTCATCCTCTAAACCCCCACTTCGCCTTATCTGATTTCAGCAAAAAAATTGATTCTATCAATAAGTTGCAATGAAAACCCTAAATACCGTTTTTTATTTTCATATTATTAAAATGTGGGTCTTCCAAACATTCGAATTACTTTATTAAATATACTGCTTAATATATATTTATATTATTATATGTAT
>KZ806950.1:533700-544961 GCA_000696205.2 Oncopeltus fasciatus
ATATATATATATATAACAGTAATTGTTAGAGAGTAAAAGGGTTTGATTAGGTAGCGAGGTTTCTAGCTTACCTGAATACACCAAGGAGAGGGGAGTGAACGGAATCTCCGTCGTATATGTATAGATGGTCCCAGCCACATTCCGTGGCGAACTCATCTACATGGAGTCTGATAGGTGCGTTCGGCTTAGAGCTGCCGTCTATCAGCCAGGAGCACTTGACGTCTATCGAGTAGTTCCCGAACCCGTCGTAGACGTACCCCGATAAGCCCGAGAGCCTGAAACAGAAAACACAGGATATGAGGAAATAGGAAAATAACCAAGAGGTTCACAACCAGTATTCAGTTAGACCTTAAGAGATGTGGTGTTTACCGTAGCCATAAAATATTACAAAGAAAGAAAAATTCTTTTTTCCATCTGAATTTGAAAGTTAGTCTCAAAAGCCGAAAACGAATGGCGGTATTTGGAGTATTATAACATCTTAGAAGGAAAACACAAATTTTGCTGAGCTAAAAACTTTCTTTTTCACGTATATATGAATGTTTAAAACATTCTTCAAATATTATGATTTTTCTTCTCTTTTTTAAACAAATAATAACGGAGCCATTGACGATTATTTAATCTGATCTTGCACTACCACCCTTTCTTTCAACAGTTGATAAAAATAGTACAAAAAAAAAATTTAGTCATTAAAAAATATAGGATCGACCAATCTTCGAAATGAGAGTCTTAAGTATATTCCTATATAATATTTACAAATAAAAAAACTTATGAAGTAAACATTTTTTTCTTCAATTACAATATACACTAAAGGGTTTCCAGCCTAGTACAGCGGTGGCTACATTTAATAGGAAAAATTCAGGCGGCATCGTACCGACTGACCACACATACATTTTTACTAGTCTGGGTCGAGGATATGTAAAAGGATGTTTCCACCATACTTGGACTCTAGGATATGCCTTATATTGATCGTTAGAAGGCTGTAGGCTGCTTCGAAAGCCGAGAATAGAGGGCATCTCGAGAAGTTACACAATCCTCTAACGAAGGTTTTGTCCCTCTGTTCTCCGACGATCTATATATAAACTGCACACAGAACGCCCCATCCGAACTCTTCCTCAAAGGATTCAACCTCAAGCTAGGGGCTCACAAGATTCATTCACGGCTAATAGCAGAGAGTAAAACGGACAAATAAAAATATAAAAAAATATGCGGAGCAGCAACGGCTTTGAATATTTTCAGTAGGTAAATCAAAAATTTCACTGAGTGACGTGAATTTTGAAAACTAATCAATACATCTTCACTAATCCTTCATTAGAGAAACTATTAAAAAAAGGTTTCTTTCAAAATATTATACATACATACATATACATATATACATATACATATATATAATAGAAAATGAAACACTCGCCGCAACGATATATAGTAATCAAGAGCAGGTCGGATAGAGAGTGCAGTGCACACCAAAAAAGAAAAAGTAAAACTGCAGTCCAAACCTGAGTGAAAAGTACTCCTTGAGATATTTTCTTTTTGTGTGTGCACTGCACTCTCCCTCCTACCTGTTCTTGATTAATATATATACATATATATGGAAGGTATATATAGAAAATGAAACACTCCCGGCTGCGATAGGTAGCAATCAAGAACAGGTGGGANATCTGCGTGTGTGCGCGCATACATATATACAATTTTATTATTTACTTATTTGCCTACACGCCTTATACTATACAAAAATCTGTACACAGCAAAAAGCCGAAGTTTCGAATAACTTGCAAGTCATCACGTGATGCATGGAGAGATCTCCGAGGGAGGTTTATTATCACATTTCAGATTGCAGAACTAAATTGATATTGGAGTATTTTATTTTTCCGATCCCGGCCGAAACCCTGACTAATTATTCCAGCATTACCTCATAACAATTAAAAATAACAACATTTTTTTCGAGAAAAAAACCTCATTATATGGAAGATATTTAAGAATGCAATTTCGAGAGTACAATGGGAACTCTTTTTCTTTAAATATGAAATCCAGAATTCGCTTTTAAAGTATTTTATTGTAAACTGTTGAATTAACTCATCATGGTTAAAATCAGGTGGGGGTTGAAGAGGTTTAGAGAAAAAACAAATAACACAGAATCTTCGTTTTTATTGGAGTTACGAAAAAGTTTGAAGAGCGAAAAAAAGAGCATACTCTAATATCCTTAACTTTAGTTCTATGAACTTAAAAAAAAAAAAAAAACACTAACTAAAAGGAAGATAACTACGACTTACCCAACACTCCTTTCCCACCAAAACAATATAATATATTATTTTATTTATTTTCGCTCATTGTTGAATGATAATATACTATTCGCCATTTACAAGGGGTCTTACATAGATGGCGGTCTATAAGGAAACATGGTTTACATTAGTTCACGCAGCTTTTGCGAGATGGATTTCTCTATTTATTTGAAACGCAAAGGATGACTTCTGGAAGACCTCCAAAAACGAAAAAAAAATAGGAGAGAACCATCAGATTCGGGATGAAAAGCAGAAGCCGAAGGCTACCAACACTGACGCTGTATCGGCCTCAGCTAATGAAAAATTCATTAAATCGGCCAGCAGGTAGATTGCACAATGCCGTGGCAAAGCAACACGTCAATGCCGGCTAATTTTGAGCGCATCACAAAATAGTTCTATTGTTACATGATTGGGCGAGGAAAAAAAAAAACAAAGAAGAAGAAATTGAAAAACAATTTAAAACCCTTTGAGAACGCACCTCGAGTAGATATCTAGCGGGAGAGCAGAGGTGCTCTGTTTCAGACAGTGCTCACAAGGAAAGCTACTCTGGTCCACAAGAATGCATCAAAATAGGTGCATGGTCAATTCAAATCCTACTAGCCAAGTCAGAAGATATTTAGTCGTAGAGGCTAAATATATTTCGGTAATATTAATAACTCCAATAAATAGTAATTAATACTTTAAGAAGTCATATTCAGGGCTATCATGAATTCGAGAGGGGAAGTGTTGGCACCTGGATAGAACGTTCATGACAACACGTCTCCTCTCGCCTTCATGATAGCTCTGAAGATGGCTATGAATGTAAGCCGAAACGTCGGCAGATAATGAAAAATACACTTTTTTTAATTGTATTTTTTGTCACCAAGCCTTGACAACCTTGACCGAACCCCAACAAATTCTCTACTAACAATTTTCAGGGTCAAAAAGCTCTCCATTTAAATTTGAGGTTTTTATAAACATTCGGACCAAAAAAAAAAACTTAATTTTCTTTCAAAATGATTATTTAAGAATGCTACAGCCTACATTCTAAACCATCTTCAGGACTATTAACAAAATTAAAAGGTCGTGAAAAAGAGTAGTTGCGTAGCGAGTAATTAAAACAAATACAAAAGTGTAAATGAAATAGAGAAAAGGAGAGTCACCATACCTAACACGAGGGCGAGAGGGGAGCTGATGTTAAAACGAAGAATTCTGCATAAATAAGTTACGGGGAAAGGAGGTCAAGTACAGATAACACCGCGAGCAAGGATAAGCAGGAGGAAATGTAGGTGAAATGATTAAGGACAAGAAGCCTAATGGTAGAGACAGGTAGCAGAATTTTATGGCAGGGCTAATATTGAAAATTTCCCGGGCTTGAGTCAACCTATCTTCACTGAAGAGTTTCTGGGTTTGACGATGATAACCCTGATCTCGAAAGTGCTCATCAGCTAATGAAAACTGGAATTAGTACTTGTGAAAATGTCTTGCCCAATCATAATATTACGTTTTGCACTCAATTTATAGCATTTTTTTTTTTCTCGAAACAAAAAACAACGAAGAAATATAACATTTTACAATTTTTTGGACCATTTTAAAACCTACCCTTCTCCCTCAATATTTTTAATAATGTAATGAAAATGAATTATAAACTAAATCTATAGCAGCAAAGGGTGAGTGACTCTCCATTCATTAATCTCATAACTTTGGAACTCTAACTCAATCCAAAACCAAGACAAAGAGGAATTGTCTTTCTCATTGATAAATTTGACCTGACATTTTATTGTACAGTTTTGGAAGTGTCCTACTACTTTATTTTTTTAATTTTAATTTTTTTATAGTTGTTAACTTTTTTTTTTTTTTTTTTTTTTTTTTTGGCCTGCTAAATAGCAATTGGCTTGAATCCTATTCCTGAAATTCATTACTATTTTAGTTTGTTCTCAGTCTGGGGCATGTTGTGACAAAAACCTGGGGGGGTTGGATGACCTTAAATCGGTCAGGTACTTAAGATTGACCTTCATATTTTAAGTAGGTAACATACCAAATTAAATTTTTTTTTAAGGGCTGCCATCCTAGCTTTCCAGTCAACGTAGGGCCAGAGATGAGCCGAGGGAGAAATAGAAAATATAATTTGCTTGCTCGAGAGAACAATTCCTTAAGGCCAGTTGTTTCGTTGAATATAAATGATATTGAGTCTTCTTATACTCCCCGGCCATTTGTGACAATGGACTTTACTGGTAAGGGAGTGTAAACCCGTTTAATTTCCACAAGCGTTCGGAGTAATTCGGTTAGAGTACGGTTAGGAACCATATTGGTAATAACATTAATTACTTACATTTTGAACTGCGGTTTTCGGTGCAAGAAAATTTTTACTCCACTCTCTCATTTATTTACATGTGGTTTCACGTTGTAATGTACACACATCTAATTAATGAAATTGATCTGGCGGAAATAATAGCAGGAAACATTAAGTTCTATGTTGCCTATCATTAAATGCATTTATCACAAATTAATTAAACATTTAAAAATATTCCTTCATAACAATCGCTACCAATCATGAGAGAAGCTTATAAATTTTTCTCATTTGATTAATAGTTTCAAGAGTTCCGTGGCATAATAGTCATATTTATAAACCTACTTTTTTATTAATCAAATAATGTAATGAGATTTATATATCAGATGTAACGGAGTTTAATGTTTTTTCATTAAATTTAATAAAATTATAAAAATATTTTCTCAATAAACAGGGAATGTTTATACAAATCACTGATTTAAACTTATTGAACATTCTTTAAGTCAAAAGGAGAGTTTTTTTGACCGTAGATATTATTCTGAGAGATTTTAGTTGGGGTTCGGTCAAGGTAGATCCAAAAAACACAAATTTAAAAAATGTATTTTTTAATAAAGGATTATCTGCCAACGTTTCGGCTTATATTGCAGCCATCTTCAGGGCTATCATGAAGATATGAGAAGACGTCCTGCCTTTAAGTTCACATTTCCATGACTCACTGAGTAAAAATCATCTCAGAATTCTTTTAGTCAGTGCTGCCATTAATGTTTCATGCTTCTCGCTTAAAAGAGATATGCCAATCATTCTATACTCGTTTTGTGGCATAAGATCATGATGTCATGTTAAGTTACAATCCCCAAATTTTCTGCTCTTACATGAAAAAGTACTGATTCCTGAGATGCACTTTCAAGGTTCTGCTGTCCAGTATGACATTCCTTTCAAAAGAGCCCGAACAAGGCATTTCAGCAACCTTTAAGAAGAAAGTTCAAATTCTCTATTGGCTGTAGCTTGATGCATATTTAATGGCGGTCTAAACCATCGTCACAAAGGCCCTCTGGACACTGAAGATTCCCTGACGGGTTTTGTAAATATTGGGCTTTCAGTTTCGCATCCGGGTTGTGAACCACCTCGGTAGATCTGCGCAATAAACTTGCAGAGGAGAAATCTGTATAAGATGATATGGAAATAGAAAACGAGTGATTGATGGTGGAGGGAGTGGGGGGCTAAACGTTGAATTTCAAATGGGTAGCGACGAGTCAAAGGAACGGATAGGGGTATGTAGGTAAAATTATTTAAATGAAAAAACCTGAATATGCGGAAGTTTTTAAGTGACAGTTAGAAGAAGCCAATGACAGGTACTAGAGTTGAAATCTTTTTCAGACATGAAATTTTTCAAATCTCCGGTACCCACACAGGAGATTCCTGGACTTCGATTATGAGATCCTTGATCTCGAAAGCGTTCTGCAGTAAAAAATAAAGAAATTTAAGAAAAATTGTAGTTTAAATTATTGAAAAAACATTGCTAACCGTCTCAATACCTTATTTAAAAAATTTTAAAACTTTTGAAAAATAACTTTTAATGTGAAAAAAACAAAAAGAAAACTATTAAAATATATGTTACCACACGAAAACCTTTTTTTCTTTCTTCAAAATTAAAGGAGCCTTTTTCCCTATTTAGGATTCCTATTAAAAAAATCACTGAACGAATTTAATTTTTCATTGGTATCTGATGCAGTGAACGGTTTAGGAGGAAATAAAAATTTACAATTTTAATTTTTTCCTTACTATTTTTCAAAAGAAAAAGTTAAAGCTACATAATACTAGTAAAATTTAATTGTCTAACATTTATTGATCTGCAAGATTAGAACTTGATTTAAATTTCTTTGCACTTATAGTAAATTTAAAGATAAAGCGGAAAATACCTGACAAAGGACTACTAGGCCCNATGTTGTAAGAACAAGCACAAAATGATAGACATTTTTTAAAGTCGTGAAGCTGTATAAATGTTACTAGCTTGATTTTCTAGTGGCTAATCTACTAAATATATACTATTCTTTGTTACTAACAGGAATATTGTGAATGAATTGGTCACAGTAGGTAAAAAACAAGAACTGAAGAGGTTAAAGAGGTTCGAAACTGTTCTAGAAAGGTTTTGAATTTTTCATGCTCAGAGAATATTGGCAACCAAAAGTCTGAAAGGAAGACAAATGTTATTAAATATCATATCAATCTGAAAAGCCCGGGACCTATTTTTACCATAATTGTGGCAAGAAATAATTTTATATTGATATAAAGCTAATATGAATTAATATGTAATAACTTAAACATTAAATATGAATCTTAATAGTTAACGAAAAAATTTACGGTTACCTTAGGCGTACCCCTCTTCCTTAATTATTGTCATCATTTTGCTCAATTGAAACATAAAAATTAAATATGAAATTTTCGAAATACTTTTTAAAAAACTGATAAAACAAACAAAACATTTGCTAAAAAAAAATATTATATAGGAACCTTAATTGGCCAAATATAAAATCTACAGAATCCGATACTAAGTACATATACTTATACATACATATATTTACTTTAACTGATATGTCAAACGTCGCGACCCTCACCCGAGTGTTTAAAAATAGGGATATACCAATCCGAAAACCTACCTTAATATGTAAAAGGTAGAAAAATCTTTTTTATAATTTTTTTTTTTCATGAATAATATAGCTAAGATAAAATAACTATTAAATGAATAAGAAATAATAAACGTGGAATGATAATGTAATTAAATGAGACTGAACTGTTAAAGTAATAACATTAATAGAATGAATTCACGACATTAATTAATGTTACAAAAATAATTAAAGAAAAATAATTAACAATTGGCTTAACAAAAATAAACTGCCATGAAAAAGGGTGGCTTTTATGGTAATGAAATACTGTAAAAGCAGGGAGAAAGGAGAATACATTTCCATCAGAAGATGAATTACGTACAGAAGGGAAGAGTGTGAAACAAAGGTTGGGGGAATTCATGGAGATCTTCCTGTCTACACTCCGTAATTCGTACATAGACGCGGGGGCTTTTCACAGACACCCTTTCTTATCCGATTGCTAGTCAACCCCTAAGGAATTCCCCTAAAGATATTGGAATGAAGGGAGTCAGCACTACAGGCTTCCAGAGATACGACGGCTGACATTTATCAGACACTTTTAATGGAAGCTAAGCGGAACATTTTCCTCCGAACTCCCCTGTATACTCTTAGGCTATATCCGAGCTGTGGACAAAGCATTATTTTTGGATTTAGAAATATGCAAAATTAAAAGAAGTAATTTCATTCACAGAAACTTTATGCGAAGCAACTGTACTAATGGGACGACAATAATAAATGCTGCATAAGCCTCATTTAGTTATTTCTAGTAGCTAAAAAAGTAAACAACTAAGATTTGGAGTTGTGCCATTTGTTCTTTATTCATTAAAATATTTACATAAATAAAATATGCGAAAATGTACTTATTTTTAGGTGATTATCTGGGGTAGGGGTTATCAATATTTTTTGGACTAAAATTTATTTTAATAATATCTTTGCTAGCTAAATAAGGGCTCTGCTTACTTCAGCCCCACAAGAACTCGGGAATTCGCAGCTATTTTTCGATTGATGGGTTCAATTTTATTTTTTATTTTCTAATTTTTTTAATAAAAACAAATATCAGTCAAATATAATCTTTAATTCATTCTAATTAACCTTTAGATGTAAGAGTCAACTGCATTATAGATCAGAATTTGATATGGCGCTAAACACCTAGCAGATAGAATGAATGAACTACAGTATTATTTTAAAAACATTATTGTAGTAAATAATCTAAAAGGTTATTTCCACCACCAATGAATATAGAACTATCATAACTTTTGTAATCCGTCTTCATTGGTTTCTGCAAACCATCTTCTGTTGGCGAGCGCTTCAACTGTCTGTATTCAACTGCCTTTGGGCAGTGACAGTGAACAGTGAACACATGTATTCGGCCAAGAAGATGGACAATGTCTGAAAGAAGATGGTTTCCAGAAACCAATGAAGACGGATAATAGAATGATAGAATAATGATAGCATTATCATAGTATCTTTTACGAATACAATCCTCAAAACAACAATTTATTAAGGAATAATAAATAGTACTGTATTCAGTATTTTTAAATTTTATATTTTTTTTAACGACTTTTCGGGATTTTTACCCACTATCAAATCTAAAACCAAGAAAATGTTTGGCACTTGATGCTATTTTTATCTACACTATATATATTAATTTAATTAATTTTTCAAGCGCTTACCACTTTTTATATAGTTTAAATCATAAGAACTCTATCAAAATATGATGACTGCTTATTATTCCTAAATAAATAAAATTATATAAGTTATTGGTATAGTCGGCATTCTCAAACTGCAATAATCGTATTGCGGGGAGCCAAACAAAAAGCAATGAGAAAATTTAAAATTTTTTTAGCTATGCATTACCTAATGGTAGAAAAAAGTGTTCTTGTTTTAAAAAAAAAAAAAAAAACAGACTGCCATTTAAAAAAAAAAAAAAAAAAAAAAAAAAAAAAAAAAACTTTACAGAACTAATACACAGCTAGATATATAATAATCCGCTGTCAGCGCAATTCCAAAACCTATCATTTCACGAACTATACCC
This sequence comes from Oncopeltus fasciatus, assembly GCA_000696205.2. Lineage (NCBI taxonomy): Eukaryota > Metazoa > Arthropoda > Insecta > Hemiptera > Lygaeidae > Oncopeltus > Oncopeltus fasciatus. The sequence continues at coordinate 542,923 of KZ806950.1, forward strand.
TAGATTATATAACACTAGAATGCAGAATGCCGTTTCTATCCGACAAAGATAAAGGAAAGACTTATATAGACTAAGGGTAAAGGGGAAAAAGGGTAAAAAATACAATGAATTTTATGCTAAATAATTTCCCGAAACTAATAGACATTGGCAAAGTGGAATTTTTTTAATCCAAACCCATCCCATCACCAACAAAAGGATTTAAAACGATTCCTACAACACCCGCAATACATATCGTTTCTCGATCTATTATATTATGTAACTTTTCTCTTATTTACCAACAGACATATGAAAATTTAAATTAACATAGATCGTCACAATTTCACTCGAAACTGTTACTCTTCCAAAATGTTCTAGGGGCGCGGAAAATGTCCACGGTCTTTGCTATATGGGGGGAAAATCGATAAATTTTAATTAATTAATTAATTTAATACTCTTAGTTCTGTACGGGTACTTTCTGAATAAACCTTAATCACCTTGGAGGAATAAACAATAAATAGATACATCCACAGCTGAATTTGTTCATGAATATATCATCAGCACTGAGATATACGTGAAGAACTTGAAGAGCTGTATAAGTCAACGGGACCGATAAAGTCAGCACGTAAAAGAAGGAGCATTTACAGCTGTTGCAGAATAATCATGTTTATTTTGCCTAAAACAAGCACATGTGGCTTGTATTGAATCCAAACTTGGAAAAAGCTCATGTACTTTCATTCCTTGGCGTATCTTTTCGGAAATATATCTCCCAACAATCCACGAATGTGACAACTCTACATTGATCAAAAGAAGGAATTCATTATTTTCGCCAAAATTTTCTTAACGAAGTTGTAATGCCTCAATAATTCCTCCCAACTTATAACAAATAAGTTTTACCCTACTCCCTGTGAAGTAGTTCTCAAAAAAAAAAAAAAAAAATTAAAAATTTGAAATGAAATCATAAAAATAAAATGCTAAATCTGCAAAACGGCACTCAGCTTTATTAACCTAACTTTTCGAAAAACAAAGTAAAAACCATTTGTATTTGTAATTGCTATGGGAATTATTACCCCTAAATGATCGACAGCAAAGCCAAAAAAATAAGTGCCTATCCAATATGCAATTATTGATAGAATGTGAAATATAAAATATTTAATCTGACTGATCAATAGCTGAGCCAAGAGTGGCATTTAGTGACATTAGTCGCCTACCGTAAGTTCCCTCGCCTCCTGCCCTGATTTTTTTTTTTTAATTTCACAATGTAACAAACAATCATATGGGAACCTCAGAAAATAAATAAGAACCTTGATTGAAATGAGCATAAAAATGCAAATTAGGTTAGGAGTGCTTGAATTTAAGAAAAAATACTTCAATAAATCATGAGGTTGCTGTAATTAAAAAATATAAAATTATAAAAAGTGATGGATAGCTGGTGTAAAAAGGCTTTTCTCTGGTTATGTCCGACTTTAAGTACCCCTTCCCCTTCTCATATGAAGCATCTTATGTAGCTCTTTTTACCAATTTGCAGAATTCCAGTAGAAAAATATAACTATTCACATTGATACATTTACGTTTGGAAAAACTCAATAGATTTTTACCGATCCTGGAGAAGAGATCATAAAAACAAAATTCTAGAAAAGGTACTCAAAACTCCGCATTTTAAAAGCGCGCGTGCGTTTGTCAGTGTAGGGGAGGCGTCCACATTTATATAATTGGGAAACACAAATCAGGCTTTAAACATATATTTTTGGGTATTTCATACATATTGAGAGAATTCGTTAAAAGCTAAAATCGGTTGGGGGGGGGGGAAAGATCAAATAAAAATATTTTCAAAATTTTAAACAATTAATGAGAGGGAACAGAATAAAAAAATCTATCTGTCCTCGCCAGGAATCGAACCTGGATCTCCTGCTATCCGGGCCGGTATGCTATAACCATTACACCACAAGGACTAGCTAGTTATCTCACTCAATTCCCTCTATACTAGCGAGAGCCTAACTTACGAGAAAGACGAGAACTTCGTCTTAAACTCGAAGTAGCTGACATTGTCATACATTTTGTCG